>JAZGTI010009550.1:0-18695 GCA_036877585.1 Botia kubotai | reverse complement strand
TGTTGGGAGGAGGTTCTTTTCCTGGAATTCAATGTTAGCTTTTCTCCAAACATGGCGGCTTTGATTATGACCAAATAAATCTATTTTGGACTCATTTGTCCAAAAAATGGACTTCCAAAAGGCCTCTGGTTTGGCCAAATGCTCTCTGGCAAAGTTGAAACGGGCAGCTTTGTTTGTTTTTTTTTGAGAGCAGAGGCTTCTTTCTAGCAAACCTCCCATAAATGCCATGTCTGTTTAATTTTTGTCTGATTGTAGATGCATGTACATTTACCCCAGATGGTGCCAGGGTTATTCTTTACCTCATTTATTCATTTTCTGGTACTTCTTGATACTAGTTTTGATGGGCGTCTACCTCTAGGCAGTTGTGGTCATGTTGAATGCCCTCCTTTTGTAGATGATTTGTCTTACAGTGGATGGATGGAGTTGGAATCTCTTGTAAATGGTCTTATAACCCCCAGACTGATGGGCTGTCACCACCTTCTTCCTGATGTCCTCGGATATCTCCTTTCCTCTTGGCATTCTTTGACTCCTTGGCACTATGGTGGTTTGGTTGGTTTCCTCTCTCTTTTAATCAGTGTTACCCAACCACTTTTTTAAGGATGTCTAATTGTATTGGTCTGCTTAACTGATTAAGCATTATTAAATGTTTCAACTGAATCGGTTACCCACTTGACTTTACCAATGCAGCTGGGGCTTCACTTACTTACATACAATAATTCAATCTTTTATGTAGTTTTTTTGGCTACTCCAAAAAATCCCTCTAAACAAACATATGCAATTGCTCAACATACATCTGACATTTAATTTATAAAAAGCAGGTGATTTGTTAAATAATAAAACAATGGTAAAACAACAGAAAACTCTGAACAGCTCAAGGGGTTCACAAACTTTCAAGCAGTACTGTGTGTGTGTGTGTGTGTGTGTGTATATAGCTTAATAAAATAAATACATGACTTTAATTATATTTAATGTTTACTTCCTAAGTATCCTAGTAAGTAATGCCTTAGTTTGTGATGTTCATGGCCACAAAGTTAAAGATGTATTTCTTATGTTTTTAGGTGTGCCACAACACCTAAGAATACTATTACATAATAACTGTTCGGCTTTAACTCTTTTCAGGTGGTCGTAATGTATCAATCTCTCTGCAGTCGCGTACAGGCCACACCCACATGCCATCTGTGGTGGGTCTGCTGGTTTTTACTCAGTTCTGGTTCTGGTTTCCGCTCTCACACTTCCTGTCTCTAGCCTTCACACCCACGGCCATCATTGGACTTAACAAGGACCTAAAGGTATGCAGATGTACTCTGTCCTCTTACTTTACCTATATGCATGCAAGTTTCTTCGTACTGTATTCGTACTTCGTACTGCAAGTTCTTCGTACTTCACCAGAGCAGAGATGGTCGATGTTGGTCTACAGGTGGACAACAAGTTATATTAAAAAATGTTAAAGCAAGAGAATAGTTTATATCCCTGTGTATTCAGTAAAAAATGTCTATGCAAGGAAAATTAGCAGCAGTGAATAAAACCGTTTGTGTAGCGATTAGCACAAATGCCGAATTGATGTATAATCAATAGTATAAAATGCTGTTTGAATATAGCAATGTGTTTAGTCTTGTTGTAGTGCCTTTCACATCATCTTATTTATTTGTGGCACAAGCACTGTTGAGATGTTTTACAAACTAAAGCTATGCTCCAAAAGGTTGGAAAGAGAGACTTTTTGAAACACTTTTGGTGCACTGATTCAGAACACTGATCCTTATGAAAGGCATTCTGGCATTGCCTCTTCTACAAATGGTAAATGTAATGGTGCTATAGATTTTGGCCACAGTGACTTGTAATAAAAGGCATCATAATACTGCTGCCTGTGTTTTGGAGCAGAGTTCGTGCTGTGTTTAGGTAGGTTTGGAATTAAATAATTATCGAAGCATTAAGTGGAGTGTGTTTACCCCAGCACACTGCTTCATAGTGGTCTTATCAAAGCTGATGATCAGGTGTTTTAATCTTCTAAAAGGACGGTTTAAATTACCATCCTTTCAGAAGTGAAAGAGACCCATTTCACCTGCTTTCAAACTTTTTGTCTGTTTCTTTGTCTTGTACAGATGCCGAAGGTGCAGTATCGATCCAACTGCAAACCGTCCACCTTTGCCTACCCTCCACCCTTGGAAGTACCAAAGGAGAAGGAAAAGGAGAAGGTTTGTTTTTAGATATGTATAGTGAACTTGCATCTCGTCAAATCTCAGGCCTGATTGACCCTCAGACACTCTGGCTTATTTTGTCTCACTGTTTCTCCATCAGGTTTCCACTGCTGTTCTGTCCATTACAGCTAAAGCCAAGAAAAAGGAGAAGGAAAAGGAGAAGAAGGAAAAGGAAGAGGAAAAGATGGAAGTGGTGTGTATGTTAACTGTTTAATTACAGATCCAAAGCTTTCTTCCCACCATGCAAAGTACATTCAGATTATTTAACTTGTAACATGTAACACATAAATGTTTATTTTACAGTGTTTCTCTGTTTTCAAAGCATGTTTTACTAAAAAGTAAAAAAAAATATTTAAGTTTTATTAAATAATAGCAAGTTGAATTTCACGTGAAAAAATGTAACTGAATACATTTTTTGAGAGTATGCCTACTTCAGGAAAATTAAATGTTTTAGTTATGGTAAAACAGAATTCGTAGAATATGAGTAAATTACACCTACAATAATTAAAGCCAAGGTTACTAAGGTAAACTTGCTTGTAAACCTATGTCATTTAGTAATTTTTACTAATGTTATTTCAAAACCATTTGACATTTGATTTTTTTTTGTTTTTACATGGAACACACAAACAGAAGAAAATGACTTATGTCATTAGTAGTATTTCTTAGGACTACACAAAATTCAGCTGAACTCTGTTTACTGTTTAGTTTGTTTTATGATTTCGATTTTACATTTAATGGTTTTATCCCATTCTTGTTAATGCCTGTTATTGTTAATGTACTGTAATTATAAGCTATGGCAGTAATAATGACTATATATACAAATGACTATTTAGAAAGAGAAGGTTTTTGGAAAATTGTGGTTATAAAACTGCCATTTAATGAATGAGTTGAACATTCCATTTCAGTCAAATGTCTCTGTAAAATGACTTGTGAATGCAGTTTAATGCCGGCTTACTGGTAGAATTCTTCACTAGAGACGTTATGATTGAGCAGTAGTTCAGTGTTTACCTGATGAGTCATACGGATGTGTCAAGAGTGTTTTAATTCACTAAATGCTGAACTGTGAGATTTTAAAGTTTTATTTTCAGTCTTTAGTCAGTCTTCATTGTCTGATGCAGGAAACACAAGCAGAGGCTGAGAAGGAGAAGAAAGATGAGGAGAAGGAGAAGGAGAAAGAGAAAGAGAAGGAAAAGAAAAAGGAACCAGAGCCCAACTTCCAGATGTTGGAGAACCCAGCACGTGTCATGCCCGCCCAGCTCAAGGTTCTCATTATGCCGGAAAACTGCAGATATCAGCCCTTCAAACCGGTGAGTCGTAATTCATAACACAACACCGTCTGTATATATGGCCTGTTGAATTCTTCAGAGGGAACATATGGTGCTCATGGCTCCAAGTAAACAGCATTAGGAGCTCTTGTTTAGTCTTAAGCAGTCAACAGTCCAACAACCAAAGCAGCAGCTTTGCAAAAAAAAACCCACATGATTACTAAAGTTAAACCATGGTTACTTGAACATACTATATAAATAATTGAAGTAACCACAATTTAACCATGGTATTTGCAGTAAAACCATGGTTATACAGATTGTAATCAATTTACAAAAAATGAATACTATACTTTTACTGTAAGAAAATAATGGTTAATTAAGGGATTTTGGAAACTCAACTCATACATACCCCAGCATAATGACACTATTCTTGCATACTCTCATCCCTAGTTACATACCGGTGGCATCATTATCATGAAGGACACCAGTGAGGAGGAGGAGGAGCTTGTGGAGCCTGTGTCTGCTCATGGCCCCAAGATTGAGGAGGAAGAACAGGAGCCAGAGGCCCCAGAGCCATTTGAGTACATAGATGAGTAACTCCACCCTGCAGGTACATTTCCTCAGACCTCATGTTACTCATTTAAACAGGGGATCTTTTCCATGGCCACTGTTCCCTGCAGAGCTTAAAGTCTTCACTTCCTATGAAATGTAAACAATTGGACAGAGATGCTAGATGTAAAATCTGCCTTTAGTGTTTAGCCTAATGCTTTTTTTGTGGCCAAAATCTGCATGGGGCTACCAGAGACTGGTCTGGAAATGATCCTGGAAATGATCCTGGAAATGATCCTCTTGTCTAAAGAGGTTCATAATTGATTTGCATGCACAAAAGACTCAACCTTGGCATATTCATCATCAAATCACTTTTTTTGCAGGAAGTGTACTACATTGAGTTCCCAGCATGCAGCGCTCCATATCCACACTATCTGAATGGCCCCACCCACTTCGCCTTTTGTTATTTCTTCCATCTGGTCAAACACAACCAACTGGGAAATGTTTTACATGAATCTCAGTCATTAAAATAAAAGATGTTCAACACACAGGATTGGGTGTTTGTTATGTTATTATAAAATAAAGCATTTAAAAATAAAAAAGACCAGTTCTTTTGTGGAAGGACAATACTGTATTATCACCAAAACAAAAATAAATAAAATATATCTATAACGATATACCATAAAATACAGCTATTTCACCAACTCTTTTTACAAACTAATTTTTGGCAACTAATTTTGCACACTGTCGTAGCTTAAAGCAGTATTCCCCAATGACGGTTCTAGAGGCACACCAAAAGTAAACATATTTTATGTCTCCCTAATCAAACATACCTGATTCAACTCTGCAACTGGTTATACTCTTCACACCTGCTTGTGCTAGCAGGGTCATCCTGTGTCTGAGACAATATTTTTTGGCTACAGAGTAAAAGTTAATACAACAAAATTACTGTAATAAAATGTATTACATTTATTTGAAATAGGTTTCGAATTGTTTTTAGTTTAAAGAATTAAAAAGCTGGATTTTATAGTTCTAGTTATTGCAGTGTCCTCACTCTGGATTCAATGTAGTCAATGACAAGGCAGCCTCAAAGAAGATAGGGTATTTTATTTTGCATGTGGGGGCCACTCGCATGTTGTGCCCTACAAAGCATACTGAAAATACAGAATGACTATTTAATAGCATGTACTCTTGTCTAAACTGACAGGAGGAAGCGTTTTGTGACACATTTGCCCACCGTTCACTATATCTCCTTAAAGGAAATTTGTCAGGGTGTTAATTTCCGGTTTGTCTTTACAATGTGGGTGGGCTGCTTTGAACTTAACCCTGAGGAAATTTGGCATGGTTCTTAAGATACTGATATCATTTATAGAGTTCTTTGCATCCTGTTTTTATTCCCTTTTGTTTAATTAACTTACATGATCATAAGTCACAGAATGCTGCTAGTTCTGCCTGAAAAGATACGCCCCTGTACCCAACCCTTTTCTCTTTTAAACAGCATCTTAAAAACTCAGTATTAAGAAGTCAGTGACCTGGAGGTCCCGGTGAGCTTAGTAATAAATATCATATATAACTTGTCAAAGACATCCAGATGAGATCACTATGTTACTACATGTTGATCGCTTTGAAAGTATTTTCTCCATGTTTGGAAATATTACCATAGAGGGTTATAAGCAATGCTCTGGACAACAAAGAACTGTACAGTTATGACCCTAAAGGGTCAACGTGAGCACTTGGAGAAGTTGCCTTCTGGGTAAGTGTTGGTAAAGACATACCACCATCCCCCTCTGGCGTCGGTTGAAGCCATACTGAGTAACTGTTAATGACGGAACAGATGGAGCGAACAACTTTTGTTTGGTCAGTGTGCTGGCCAGCGTGGTGTTGGTCTCAGTGAAACGCTTGTGACTGGTATCCAGGCACTGGAGGTGGTTGTGAGCCTTCTGTTTATTATGCTTGCAGGAAGCAGCAATTAACATGCTGGCTGTCCGTTTGAACTGGGAACGGGCAATTGTTAATTCTCTTCAAGAGTAAGGGAATGTGTATATCTTGCGAGAATTGCAGGAACGTTGTAAATGCAGAGGTCTAATGGAACACTCAGAAGTAAGACCAACGTTTGCCCCAGTAGGAGCAGCCAACGATGGGACCTTGCTACTATGACTTTTTTAAGTGTATAAGGGTGCCTTACTGACAAAGATATTTCAAAGGGTTTCTGTTTATTTAATGTCAGCTGAGACAAAACAACATCAAAGCATAAGTTTGGGGATGACTACTACCAATCAAATGAAGATGGGAGTATTTGAAACTAGTTTATAATCTTTCATTATTTTGCCAATTGTTTGCTTGCATTAGTGGAGCAGGAAACGCACATTTAAACTTAAAAGCTTTGAGAACACAATTTCACATTAAGGGTCACTTATGCTGGTATTGTAAAGACTTTCACACTAAATTTTGTTTGCAATACTTCAATATAGTATGAGTGTACTATTGTGTACTAATGTAGTTGTTTGTTTGTTTTAGCCCATTTATAATTCACCCCTGTGTGGAATTAATAAAGTTGTAAAGAATTTGGAAGTGTACAGTATGAGTTAAGTAGGTTTTTTTGAACCCTGTGCTTTTCTGCTGTTACTAAAACAAAGGACATGGCTAGCAACCATGGTCAACCTCCTGTCATCCAGTTGTTTATGTAATGTTTCATTTAGCTTGCTCATAGTTTTATTTGAATGTTAAATGCAACCAGAACAGACTCTGCTAAGAAAGCATAAAGACGCCTATGAGCTGTGTGTTGATTGAATTAACTCACACAAAAGAGGCTTCTGTACTGGTAAAGCACTGGGCGAACCTGTCTTGTGTGCTTGTTGCACAGCTGGAAGCCAGATTTGCTGTCATAGATTTGGTAGATTTTCCAGATGTGTGCTGGCCAGGCATTGGGGTATGGATAACAAGCCCTTTGGGATTATGCTCTCAAAATTGTCTCCATTGGAGAGTGCAACTATCAGTGCCAATTGTGGGAAGTGAGAACAAAAAAGTAGAGGTGGGCAGATGGGTGGTAGTGCAATAAGATATCTGCAATTTTTCAGGCAATAGGTGGTTGATTGTGCATTCTTGTAAAAGAATGCAGTGTCATTTCTTTTCATCTTCATTTATCATCATTGTCGGCTAAAAAAATAGGTGAAAACTGTTTGCATTCCCCATGCCTGGTACTTCCAAAATATGAACCGCTAATGATTCTCTCAAAGTGCACTCATGGGTCAACCCAAAATGGTCAGTTCTGGAAAGAAGACTTTAAGAAAAGAACACAATCTGTATTTGTCCTATCTCTCTGCATGATGTGAAAGCATTAGAGCATTAGCTTCAGTACAACATACAACACTACAAACATTACAATATAAGTAGGCTGTGAGATAATCGTTTAGCTTCTTGCATTTCAGAAACAAGATCTGCGGCACTTATTTCAAACACACAATGACATTGAAATAAGTTTTTTATGCACTGACTGGCTGAACAATGGGACCCATGGCAGTGTTGAAAATAATACATATTCAGATTGGCCTGGCTGAGGGTTGACCGAACAGATTTTTAATGGGGCTTAACCTCATTTTTTGTGAAAATCTCTTTTTATGGAGGAAAAAGTCTCTAGCAGTGGCTCTCTGTGTCTTAGAGAGGAAATCTGCGGAAAGCTTCCCACTATTGCCAGACAAGGATAGAAGCCTGGAAGATGCTCAGCAGTGTCTTGGAAGAAAGAGACAAGAGTTGCACTATATACTCTTCCCAGACATTCAAGGAAAGGAAATGTAGACCAGAGTATAGTGAATGAGTGTGAAAGGAAACAAGCACCAGACAGTTGGTCACAACCGTTTCTCCTTCAATCAGGTAGTGGACACTGGAGGATGCCACAAGATGTAGTCCGTTCCAGCTACTTTGAGCCAATGTGATAAAAACATAATATTAAACAACTGGATGGGAATTCTTTAGGCCAAAAGCCACTGTAATAGTTCAGTGGGGTTTTTTTTTTTTGGTAAAATATTATTGTTAGTTTTTAATAGTTTTTCACAATAGTGTTAGTTTATAATACTAGTTTTTTTTGTCCACTTAAGAAACATTAATGAAACATTTAAGTTTTAGAAAATTTCAGCTACCTACTGCAGCATCCCTGCTAGCTGTTAATCACTCAGATGTGGATGCTTCAACAGGACTCCTATTTAGACAATCTGGAAGTGAACGCTGAAAAATATTTCACATTACAAATTATGATTACTGTTAAAAGTGTCTATAAGGTCCTCAAGCTGATGCATTTTACAGTCATGTTGCTAATAAACAATACTTATTATGGTATTTTCATTTGGTATGTTACAGGTGTAGTTGTTACAGTATATTCTGTTATTGGTACAATGTCTCCTAAATTTGAGGTGATGGTTATACTCCAGCTGGGAGTTGGTGGGGAGTTGTAGGAGACTTTGTAAATAATAGGCATTCAGGTTTTGTGTATATCAGAACTTTCTGCAAAATTTAGTAGGTGCAGATTCTCTGCATACTGTAACTACAAGTGTAGGCATTGAAATCTTTATTATTATAGTCGTTCTATAAAGTTTGCAAAACACTGCTGACAAATGTCAGAAACGTCAATAACAATATTAACAGATTTATCAAACTGTTCAGCAGGTGCAAACAAAGTTATTTTTTTTATTTCTCGAAATGACTGATACATACTTTCAAATCTTTATTGAAATCATTTGGATTGTTCAAAAACATTTCCTTTCCACAATGACTGCTAATGAAATAATAGTTCTTAGAGGCATTACTTCCCACTTTCCAAGCGATTCAGAGACTCTGGTTCACTCTGTGTTCAAGACAAACTCAACACAGGCATCTTGAGGTACATCAATTACAAGGTGTTATTTAACATGCTTTAGTAATGAAGATCCTAAACCAGTAAGATGGTTAACGCTGAAGTCTACAGAACATCATGAGGTAAAGAGGTGACAGAGTACAGCAGGTCACCCCCATTAGTGAATGCACAATGCTGCATTTAAGAGACACATTATTGTAACATTAGTATCTGCTGAGGAGTGTTACGTCACACACCACTGCACAACCCCAAAGTTTATGTAACATCAATATCTGCTGAGGAGTGTTACGCCACACATACCACTGCAAGACTTCTTTACAGGGTCTAATAATGTAAGGGCAAAAACATTGAACAATATATTCATTCAGAAATACATTCAGATTAGTCAAACATTCTAAGTGGATAAAATGTAAAATTGCACAGATCATGTACAGGATGATTACCTGAAATACTGAATTTTGAATAAGCACAAAAAAATATGAGCTTACAATATTTCAAAGCACCACAAAATGATGATGTATGTACCAAGATGATGTATGTACAGAATTTACACTTCACAATCATGTTTCACTGTATACTTTATGTACATATGAAATACAATGGGGCACACATGCTAATGTCAAAATGTCATGCAAATTTTCCACAATTTTGACTTTCAAAAGTCTATAAACATATAATTAAACAGCTTTGAAAATGTATGTAAACATTTAACCATCTCTGTAGTCAGTCTAACGGCATACATATATGCTGTATATATTAATATATCATTCATTAAACACAAGCAGAATTTTCTGCAAAAGAAATACAAACGCTTTACACAAATTGTTGCATTCAATGTGAAATTTAGGCAAGAAAGATTTTATGAACAACACACAAGTATTTGTACTGCTTGTGTTTCCTGAAAGATGCCCATTGAGGCTTAAATACTCCCATTATTTAAGGTTTATTTATAGGGAAACTGAGGGCTGAATGCTGATTATATGACAAAGATATATAATATTTATATATTACACTAATTTGCATGAAGTATGCAAATTTGCAATTTACACCAACACTTTGCATGAAGTATGATTTTCACATAAATTCATTTTATACATTGTAGCACAATTCCATAGATAATCCAATTTAAAAAATGCAAGCACATTTTTTGCATCAGTGATACTGTATTACCCAAACTGCAGTTAGGAAAAGCGGTTGAGCTTGTCTGGATCATTTGATGCCATATGGGAAAAGTCTTGGAAAATGTCCTGGTATGTTTCATCTCCTGTATATAATAAAAACAAAAAGGTATAAGTGATTATTTGGGCAAGAGGAACGCATAGCCTGTCTGCATGCACTACATGCTTCAATAAGCCAAACACAGGTAATACACACTGTAGTTGAGCTTCATACCTTCAGATCTTCAGAAGAGAAACTCAGAAGGTAGCAGCAGATGGCAGGACAGAAAGAAATGGAGATGTTTGCAGAGTTGAGAAAGCATGTGACACCCAATTATGGTATATTAAGTATATTTATTGACTAAATACATCTGACCTCTCTGGCTATTTAAAAGATAAGAAATAACACTATAAAATATATTCAAATAAAACTTTGTGTTGAAACATGAAGTGTTCAGATAGTAGTTAGAAAAATGCTTTGTTGACGTTTTGACACCATTTACTGTAGGACATAATACGGATATAACATTGTGGTCTGTGGGTTATGTGCAGATTATACAGATTATTATGACAAGATTTACTTCGCTAATCTTTACTAAACATTATTTTTTACAAAGAAAGTCAGTTGGGAAAGAGAAAAAAAAAGAGACAAATCAAGAAAGCTGGTCATAAATATATAACATGATATACAAAAGTCTTTCATGCATCGCAGAATTATACACAATAAATACGTACGATTTTAACACAATCTCATAAATACAATCTGCATCAGTGAACTGAATAATCCTACTGTCTTTAAATGAGGGCTTTTTGATATGCATATTGATTAAACCTGAGACTATACTTTTATTTATCACATTACCGAATGCAGAGACAGTAATTATGTGGTAATAAGGTAATAAGTAATAAGGTGTGTAAGAAGACTACAGTTTCAAAATATGATTTAATAAACTTTTGTCACTAAAAGGGGTCCACTGTGTGTGTATGTAAAGTCCTGCTCTCCTGCGGCACGTTGTGGCTAAAACTTCTACTACACCTCCTGACACGTCCTTATAATTATTATGGGCAAATGCAGTGGTTTCTGAATAAACGCTAACAACTCTAGACAGCTACAAGCCCTCAAAAATTCATCAAATGAAATGATACATATCGAGAATGTGCCAGATAGGGTTGAATGCCATTCAGAACTTAATCAGGAAATTGAATTCAAATTCAGTTAATTAAATTACATTATAATTCAATTTCTGCATTTGTATTAACCTGAATTGTTTTGGAAATTTCTAAAACAAGTTAAGTTTGCAGGCTTCATAGGCATTATAGACAGATAAATCCTTCTATTTAAAATGTTATCTATAGAAATTCAACACATGTATTTTATTATATTTAATAAATTAAGTTTCATTTTATGGACAATGGTGGAGAAATGTAATTTCTATTTAATTTCAAAATGATATTAGCTGGTAAATTTATTAGAATTTTAATTCAGTAAATTCAATTTCCTGACAATTAAAATTCCAATTCTACTTTTTGTGTGCCAAAATGATCATTAAATATACAGATTCACTCACTGAGATGGGCTTTCAATATATTACCGTTATAGAAAGATATCTGCATTAAGACAAATTTACACACTGTAAATAAGTTATCAATAAGGCATATGAGTTCAACACTCTTACATCAGTTTCATAAAGCTATTTACTGCACATCTTCCAGTGGTAACGGCTTTTGTGTAATGGGTGTTTAAATAGATGTTTTACATTAAAACACTAGGCTGAATTAACCCTCCTGGGGCTAAGTGAAGCTCAGCTTTATATATTCTGCTGTGTTCATTTACAGATATTTTGCATATGCTACAGGCCTGGGTGGTTTGGGGCTGAATGTATGTGTGTTAGGAGTTTCCCAGCTGTAAGCTAATAAACTCTTCCATACACTTTCTATACTGAACTTCAGTAGGGCTGTTGGAGTTATATTGACCTGTCTGACTGTATAGACCCTCAGATTCACGCATCTCCTCGTTCATCTTGGCCAATCGAAGCCTGTCAGGACAAATAAGAAACATACAACACAATAAGAATTCTTATGTTCAATATTTCCAGTTTTTTAATTATTTTTATATTATTTATACATATATTTTTAGATATTTGAATTTTTTTTTTATGATTACAGTTAATCCTTTACATAAAATAATGTTCTGCAGGCCTACTGACCAAAACCTCATTTTTTTTCCCCACAATGGAGAGTATTGGTAATAGAAATTTTTCTTACTATTCAATAAAACTGAAAATTCAAAGCAGCAAAAGAATAAATGCCTGAAAATTCAAATTTCTTCTATATCTTAACATCCACCCTCTCTAACTGTACAGACAGAGATAAACAAAGGCCAGTGCCACTCACAGCGTGACAATATCAGCATTTGCGGCCTCTACAGCGATTAACAACGGTGTTTTATTCTCCATGTCTGCTGCGTTTTGGTTGGCACCTCGTTTCAGGAATAAACACACTTGCCTGGAGCAGGAAAGCAGATTCCATATAAAGTTGAACCTCGTGACAAAATTCATCATATTACAGCACAAGTCACAAATAAGAACCATATAAAAATGTTCTGAGCATTAAAACAATAGAGCAGTAATGGGGGTTCTACAGCCAATGGATATTTGGGGCCCTTCTGTGACAAAATATTAAAATGTAACACACTTTACATGTTGAAATGGGTGAGGAGTTATTGTAAATGTTGAAATATTACTGAAGCTAAAACTCAAAGGTCTTAGCCTCACATGCAAATCAGAGGTTTTTAGCTCTGTATGTATGATGAAATAAAAATGCTTTGAGAAAAATATCTGGTGTGGTAGCGTTCACTCAGAATGATTTTAATTACAAAAAATGAAAACTTGTGGTAAAGACAGAGTCACTCTAGCAGCTCCACAAAAATCTGCATTATGCGTTGTTGAGAAGTTCTAACCCAGTATGGCCCAGTATAGTGGCATGATGTAAAGGACCTCTGCCTAGACTGTCGTGCTTGTTTACACTGGCTGAATTTTGGAGCAGGAATTCACAGGTTACCAGAGACCCCTGAAACAAACACAGTGTTAATGCCCTTCACGCACTCAATATATACTTCAATCATAAGATTTTAGCCTTTCTTTAAAGAATACTGAATAAGTGACAGACAACACTGGGCAATTCAGAAATTGAATGACACAAATGTAAACATTTTCCACAAAAAGGCAACACTGCTTTGAATTCAGCTCCAAATATATCATGTACAGAGTTTGCTGGGATTTTAGTAGTAGTGTATGAATGGTATCAAAAAGTACAGAAAGCTGTTGTTTGTGTGAATAATGTGGCTTTGGCAACAGTAAGTGGCTTCTTCTTAGGATCTGGACCATGTCAGGACACTCACCCCACGGACAGCCATGATAAGGGGCGTCCTGTTCCCATCTTCTCTGTTGATCCAGTTCACCTCCGCTCCATGTGCCAGGGCTTCAGCCATGTCAGGCAGGCTGCGAGACAGTGAGGCCCAGTATAGCTGCAGGCCCGGCGTCAACTGCCTTGGTTCTAAAAACACCTGCGGATCTTTACCAGAACTTTCTGCCCGAGGCTCACTTCCTTCTGATTGGACAGGATGTGAAAGTCAAGCACCGATAGGCTACACCACATAAGCAAAACTTCACATCAACAGTTTCTCCTTAAACAGTGTAAACATTGATCACTGGAGGTCAGACTGACCTGTGTGATTAAGCATGTTGGTGGCATTCAGCATTTCCTTGCTTTCATCTGCGAGATTCTGCATTTCGCTGTCTGTACCTTTCACTGTAAAACATAACCAATTTATTTTACAGACTCAAAACCATTAGCGATTTAGGAAAAAGCACTTAAACTCAAATTGAATGTAGTACAAACCATCTAGAAAATGAAAAAGGATAAAATGATAGGAAATGATAATAGACATGGGAAAGTTAACGTTTTCTTTACTGGAAAAGTACAGATAAAAGTACAGATTATTTTACAGTCCTTTTCTATATGTATGTACTATAGTAATTATAGAAGCTTATATTTAATATTTCATATTAAAGGTAGGGCAAGCAATGTTGGAGAGGCTAGCAATAGCAACCTTACTTTTAAAAGCATAAGATCCTACCCTCCCAACAGAGCACTCTATAAAGCCGCAACTCCTCCAACTCATAAATGCACAAAAAGTTTGACAGGCAAGCTGAATATCCTATCACTGCATTTAGATGTGCACGTACTATAAAATAAAGTGCACCTGATAATGCTGTGACATATAAGCTTTGGCAAAAACCTACTGTGTTGCCCACCTACAACTTTTTACAGCATCTCTAGGTGATCTTGAACTGTATGCTGCTTCAAAAGCATTATGATGAAAAAAGCTTTGAGACAACTTATGTACTTCAATCCCAGAATGCACTGCAACAAGGTCTGTAAAACAATACACTCGACATGGTATAAATTTTATTTAAAAAAAGTAGAAAAAGTCTTGAAACGTATTGAAGCCTTGAAATGTATTGAAACGTATTTTAACCTATTTTACCAATTTTTTATATTTGCTGTATAACTGTTTGCCTATTAGAGTATCTGATTATTAGCTTAGCAATATGCTAATGTAAACATCTATTAAAATCAATTGTCAGGTTGAGTCTCCCATGCGTTTTAAATGAAGAACACTATTTTTGTTGATGTCTATGTATTATTCAGTTTGCATATTGCAGTACAGAATAAAAAGTAGACAGCTCACTAGATTTAGGGATACAGCTGTGGTGGACAAGTAGGTCAGGTATGGGGAGAGGTTGAAAAAGAAACAGAATTAGGAGGGTGGCGAGAGACATACTGCTGTATTTACAACTGCGCAGCTTGCTGGATGTGTTAAAGTAGGAAGAGAGAATCAAGCTCATCTACACAGAAGAGAGACTCATGCGCTTTAGCAACACAAAGAGCAGGAGCAGAGGAGCAGGAGCAAAGTTAACATTACAACTACCCTCAAACAGACCCAGAAAAATATGGTGGCCCTTCCAGTAGAAAAATGCAGTTGACAGAAATCAGCTAATAGGAACTACAATGAGCTTCTTAAATTAATCCTGTACCTTTGAAAATGAAAAAGTCACAAAGGAGGAGAGTTGCTAAAAACAAAATCAAGACTTAAAGTCTGATGAAAAGATGAAAAAGGCATAATAGGACCCCTTTTATATTTATGGATGAATGTGGTGAATAAAAAAAACCTCCACATTCATCCTGTTATAACACCAGCTTAGGGCTGCAAATATACAAAAATAATCAAAATATTGCAAATGTGCTTATCGCAATATGCATATCACAATGGTTCGCAATAATGCATGCCCATGCTCTAATGTAAGACAACACAATCAACAATTAATGAAATTTTTATAGCTAATATGAACTTAAACTAATACATGATGAGTCAGCTCGAGGCATCTGCAGCAACACCAAATTTTTGCTGCAAATCTTTTTTACAGTTTTATGTACTGTAACAGTAAAACATCTGTTCACTTTTAGAAGTTGTTGTGATGCTTCTTTTCCCAGGAAGAATATGAAAGAATATGTTAGATATATCATTTTCAGTTTTTAAATATATTGTGTTATATTTTGCAGCCCTACACCAGCTCAGAAAAATAGTAAAGCTAAAAAAGTAGAAGAAAATGTAGATCGGTTTATTGTTTCAGTCAGCTCTTTGTTCGTAAACATACTATAGGCCTACTATATATAGTATTAGTCTTATCCCACACATATTATTTGCAATAATACCAATAACTCGTCAGACATTTGTTCTGTGTTTTATTACTATTCTTTGTTTTTTATGTAAAGCTGCTTTGAAGCAATGTAACATTGTAAAAAGTGCTATATAAATACAATTGAATTGAATTGTAAAGACAGATTTCTCACCTGAGGATCCATATGCTGAATGAGTGTTCTGTGTGGGTGGTCTTTTAGTGGGCCGGGCTTCTGAGCAGTCACTGAGATGTTTATTTTGATTACTCAATGCTAACACTTTCTGTCTGATCTCATCCTCTGAACGTTTTTCAACAAACCTTCGCTCAACGTATTTGGCTCTGATGTATGCCTCCATCACATACCTAGAAGTCAAAAGACAATGAGACAGTCTGTCAATTGCCTCTTAGCTAGTCAGTACTAAATTCTGAACTCAGTGTCAATTTGTTGGATCTATTAATAAAAGGATGTTTAAATGCATTTTATACACATATATATGTAAGACCTTGACTCTAATGTGTTTACAAATGTGCTTGCAAAAGGCTTTAATCATCAAGCGCAAATTATTTGTAAAATATTTTATTCATAAACTGCTACAATGCATGAATTTACATAGGGAAATTTACTCTGCTCATGTATTATGAACAAGGCCCCAATACTGCAGATGTTTCTAACCCTGAAGTTTAATATTTGATATTCTGGTGATGGTGTGTGTTACCTTGGATCACCTGGCTGTGGTTTTCTAATTCCCAGCTCTTCCCGACGTGCCTCATAAATCTGATTAATGACGCCATTTCCTAGCTCGCACATCAGCTATACAACAATAAAAACATGTATAATACACATTTTTTCATTCACAGAAAGAACTTTTATATTACTAAAGCTAATAAATTACTAGGAAACCAAAGTTCTGGTATTGTTTTGTGTATAGTTGTCAGAGAATATCATATTCTTTTAAAGAGACAGCAGGTTATTTGTGTTGACTTCGTTTAGCAGGCTGGTAAGACACTGGTTATATTGTCAATTATATTGACATCGATCAGGCAATTAATCAAAATCAATAGTTTACCATTGTCATTGGTTACCAGGTTACCATTGTCATTGCAGACATAGTATTAAAGGGATACTTCACTGAAAAATAAAAATGTTGTCATCATTAATTTAACTAGAAGTTGTTCCAAACCTGCATAAATTGTTTTGCTGAACACAAAGGAAGACATTCTGAAGAATGTTTATATCAAAACAGTTTTGTGGCACCATTGACTTCCACAGATACTTTTTCCTACTATGGATGTCAATGGCACCCCAAAACTGTTTGGTTTACAACAGTTACAATCTTTGTAAAGCAGAAAAAAGAAATATATACATATACATATATATACAGGGTTAGGAAATGACGACAGAATTTTCATTTTTCTGTGAACTATCCCTTTAAGCTGGTTATGTAATTTTAATATGGTCACCTCTACTGTGTTCCCATCCCAGTTAACTTCTCTAATGTGATAAAACATTTTACATTTATATTTATGCATTTGGCAGACACTTTTATCCAAAGTGACCTAAATTATACTATACATTGATTGAGTATGTGTAATCCCTGGGATCGAACCCATGACCTTGGCATTGTTAACGCCAAGCTCTAAACACTGAGCTCCAGGAGAGCAGGAAAACATGATATTTAAATAAAAAAGGAGTCTTTTATCCTAGACAGACATCTTGAATTAACTGGATCATGAAAATTTGTTTCATAAGACAAAGACCAAGAATATACAATAAAAAGTCAAGTGGGCCTTATTTTCTCTTCTATGTTGACTGTAAAACTGTGAGGAAATATACGGTGTCTGTGAACTTTTGTTGCTCCTGTATAAAGTAAACAAGGTTAAAAATGATGAATGAACTTGTGTGCGTGTTAAGGAGATATTTCTGAGATGAAAGCACTGCCCATCTGGAGAGATATTCACGAGCTCTAACAACCATCTGTCAGTGTGTGTCTTGTGTTCATTATCATCTGCCTATAAACCCTCACCTTGAGTAGCTCTGGTTCCCATGTGTCCAGCATCAGAGACCTGACCTTAGAGAAATGAACTCCAAGACTCCTGAACAAACAAACAACAAATACACGTTATTTTGACAACTTTAAAATTGCTAAAGCTAAAATACAAAACTTTTGTTTTCTATCACTATTTCTTGGAAACATAAAATTGCAAGTTTTTTACGTGGATGAGTTTAAATTCTAAGCAACAGCTGTAAGAACAAGTTAAAAGCATTCCATCATCCTCAGCACCAAACAAACGAAAAAACTGCCAGCTTAAACTATAAATTACTATTAGTGGTGCTTACGAAGCAAAGCATCACTATTGTTATCATGAATGCTTATTACACTATATTGCCAAAAGTATTCGCTTATCTGCCTTTAGACGCATATGAACTTAAGTGACATCCCATTGTTAATCCATAGGGTTTAATATGACGCCAGCCCACCCTTTGCAGCTATAACAGCTTCAACTCTGCTGGGAAGGCTTTCCACAAGGTTTAGGAGTGTGTTTATGGGAAATTTTTGACCATTCTTCCAGAAGCGCATTTGTGAGGTCAGACACTGATGTTGGATGAGAAGGCCTGGCTCGCAGTCTTTGCTCTAATTTATCCCAAAGGCTATCAAGGTTGAGGTCAGGACTCTGTGCAGGCCAGACAAGTTCTTTCACATCAAACTCGCTCATCCATGTCTTTATGGCTTTGTGCACTGGTGCGCAGTCATGTTGGAACAGGAAGTGGCCATCCCCAAACTGTTCCCACAAAGTTGAGAGCATGGAATTAGGGGCATTCTGAAGCATTCAGAGTTCCTTTAATGGAACAAAGGGGCCAAACCCAGCTCCTGAAAAACAACCCCACACCATAATCCCCCCTCCACCAAACTTCACAGTTGGCACAATGCAGTCAGACA
>JAZGTI010009549.1:0-18698 GCA_036877585.1 Botia kubotai | reverse complement strand
CAAATATTGTAATGGCAGAAAGAGCTTTCATAACAACGAGCAGAGTTGGACAAACAGAAATAACACAGTTTAACGTTCTGTGATTCATCTGTGGCAGGTACAGCTGCCCGCACTCGCGTTTCCTGTTTAAGACTGACCTCCTCTCACAGAGCGCTCACCCTGTCAGCTTCATAAAAATGCAGCTGAAACATTACAAATACTCCGAAAACAGCTAAAACTCAACTGTACATATTTACCCGTCCAACATATACAGTATGCTCCGTTAGTACGTTCCGTAAAAGGCACCTAAGCATTAATATAATTGAATGTGTGGCACTACATCTGCGAGAGCTTCACTCCAAACGAGGCAGGAAGGGGCGGGGGGGGTTGGGGGGGTGGATACAGGCGGCCGGGGCGCAGGAATCTCTACTAATGTGTCACATTAGCAAATGGAAATTCCAGTGGAAAGTGTGAGATAGTAGAAGAGAGAGAATTGACAAGTTGAGTTGATGAAATAGCAAGACGAGCCAAATGGTAACCAAACCTTCCATAATCCTGTCCTGGAGCTGTCAGGCTGTGAGACTTGGGGTTTTCCTGGGTTTTGCTTCTCTTAACCTCATGGCCTTTGACAGGCCCCGAGCACCTATCATTGCCTTTTATGAGATCTAATTGATTAAACATAACCACACCATTTATTTTTACGCCTGACATTTGACCAACGTGTCGCCTTTTCAAAGAAAACCGTATTTGTGGGGGTTGCGGATGGAGCAGATGCGACGCTGGTGGTGGTTTCTGTGGTTGAATTATGTAATTGACGGTATGATGTAGTGCAATAGAGTTTACCTCAGAATTTCATTAAAGGATTTTCCTTTGGATGGACCAGATCAAATCCTTGCCACGGGCTTCCATTGGGTTATGTCATGTTTGCACACTAGAGCTCAGTTACGGTGTTTAGGAAAACCGTTTACATAAATTGATACAAGTCTTTATATTTCATCTTTGGCCATGAAGGACTACAAAATAACTCAAATGTTTGTGTTAAATAACACGTTTAAACTCCTGTGATGGGCAGACCCAGCTAACAGGGAATGTTCTCAGAACATTGGCTGACGTTCTGTAAAAGTTCTCTCAGCTATCTTTTTTGCAGTAACATTGGTACAACTTTTTTTAACCTTATATATCATATATGTTGAAAACATTATTGATTTCAAGTTGTTAGTGGAAAGTTTTAAATGTTACAGAATAAACCATTTTTGGATGTTCATGTAACCAAGCAATAACGTTAATGCAACATCTAAAAAACTGGACGTTTTGAGCATTCTTAGAACCTTTAAAAAAACGTTTTAACGTTTTTGTAACTTAATGGAAACATTAGGGAAATGTTCTTAAAACCTGAAATTGTTAGCTGAGGAGAGCTGTCGTGCTCAGAGTTAGCTTGTGCCATGTGATACTTGGGTAGATGCCCAGGCTTAGCGGATTTGTGAGGTGAAATATGCAGACAGATTCCCCCTCCCCACAATGCAGTGAGTAGATTCACCTTGCTGTGCATTTGTTTTGCTTGGATGCGAACCCATTCATTTGACCCAGACAAATGCTCATTCACGCTTCCATGTCATTCTGCTTGCCAAAGCTCCAGAGGAATGAAGTACGTGATTTAATGGCTCGGAGTCTGAAACTGCCAGATTTTGAGACCATGTTTGTTCACTCCGGGCAGTTGTGCTGTCAGGGTTGATGCTGTGGTGATGTGTTGGTCAGCTGAAGATGTACAGAAGCAGAGTGTTAAAAACCACAGAGCGTGTTTAGCAGAGATGCTAATAAATCGTTTTTTAAAATGACTTCTTGAAAACAGCAGACTGTCTGTCACTCTATAACTCACAGACTGAGATGTGAAAAATTCTGCCATGGTTTATTGTTATTGACAATGTTTGTTAAAATGCAAGGTGTATTTCAACACATTTTCTGTCAGAATCATGAACAATATTTGGAATTATCTGTCTTGGTTTTTAAAATTTGGTGTGTAATGTTTTGTTTCAGTTAAGGCATCCTTGGGTTGGACAGAGTTCTAGATTGTTCTAGAGTTAAAATCTGTGCAGTATGGACGGTGTGTTCTGTTTGATTGAGTAATTGCTGCTGGATCCTGATACCTCAGAATGTCATCGTTTATTATAAGCCACCAGTTCAGATTCACTGTAAGGAACCTGTGACTCATTAATGAAATGATAAAACTGCTTTGGAACAGAAAGTGTGTCATCAGCCAAAGGACTGAGGACTGTCTTATTTCTGTGCAGGGTGATTATAAATCTAATGTCTGTTCATTGGCTAAATTACTGTATTGGAGAATTTAGCTTACCCTCCTGTTTTTGGTTCCTCTCTTTCCTCTCATCTGCAGAACAGAACCATGGGAGATGGATGACTTGCGCTGTGGCATCCTGTTTTTACTTGTCTGGTCTTTATTTAAAAGCTCTGTTATAGGTTTAATGGGGAAGGAATAGAAGACAGCCCTACAGCTAGAAAACTACAATGAAACTTATAAATACTGCCCCCTAGAGGCAGATGTGTCAAAGGCACCAATTGAAGTATTATGAGACCGTGCGACTTCTGTGGGGTCTCCCTGCAGCCATCAAAACTCATGAATTTCACAATTATTCCTGCAGTGGGTGGTTGGTGAACCATACCTTTAATCTAAACTGGATAAAAATGTACCATAACCGCCCTGGCGTCTGTTGTTTCCCCATAACCAGGTTTCACATTATTACTGCTGCAGTTTAGAGAAATTTTATGATTAGTCACAGTTTTGTGCTCGCTGGTTCCCAATGAAAGGAAATCCCACCCGGCAGTGTGTAAAATTCACCCTGAAAAGCCGTGGACAGATCTCTATCTGCTCACTCTCGTTGTTACCACCCTGAAATTATCAGACCGATCTCACTTTCCACAGTTTCTCTCGGCCCCGTGTAACGGAAAGTTAATTAAACCGAAAAACTCACTGTTGTGAGCAAAAAATGTGTTTACACGACCTTATTCAGTTACTGCTTCTGCATTACCTAGAAATGTAATAGTGGGGTGTGTGTGTGGCAACAACATCACTTTAAAATCAGACTGGTTAGCAAGGGCTCCAGAAAACCTGAATGTATCCAAATACAGAATCCTGAGGAAGTTCGGTGTTTGGTATAGCCGGACCTTACGTAGTGCCGTCCAGTGGAGCATGGAACACGTCTTAATCAAAGCCCGTCTCGCTCGTGAAAATGTGCAGTAAACGGTCGAAACGCAGACCATCCGCCCGCCGGTTTAAACACACACCTGTGTAGGCGAGTGTGTCTCTTAAACCTCAGACTGCAGGATTCGTTTATCATTCCGGTTCCTATTTTCCGGTGTCCATACAAACATGCATCTCCGTCATCCAATCCACGCTGCATGCATACAGCTCGGGTTTTAGAAACGTGTGTGTGTGTCTGGCGGTGGGTGTGTGTGTGTGCCAGGTTTAGAGACAGAGCGGAGAAGAACACACAGGATCTGGCTTTGATCTGAGGCAGATGGTTCTTCTGGCCCACTGTGGAGGGGTTTTACTGCCCAGACATCTCGCACACATTCACTGTTTCCTTCCTGCATTTCCGGAGGTAATGCTTTTTGTAAGTGATGAGCGGAGATGTGACACGGTATCACCATCGCCGTGGCAACCGAGACGTCCACAAGACAACGGGTTGAAAAATGGAAACGTTTAACATGATAGATCACACTTGTTTTAGCAACAAAGGGATCAATTTGGACCGTTGTCTTTTTTCTATGCGGGGGCCCGAGGTTCTGGAAAGTTCTTCTACAGCGGTCAGATTTTCTGTGAACGGTGCAGTACAGCTCAGCAAAATGGCATTTGAAGAAACCCGGCTAAAAGCATATAATGTATTTTCCTTTAACCCACCTAAATAGCTTGAGAACCTGTAAAGATGTTTGGTCTGAAAACACGGAGGTGGAACGCGCCGTTAAAACAACAGCATTCACAAGCCACTGCGTCAGATTTCTTATTTGGTTTTCAGTGTAACATGACAGAGTGTCGTTATCAGCTTTTTAAATCCCCTTGAAATATGTTTAAGAATCATATGTCCTGCAGGAGCACTAAACACCATACACACACACACACACACAGACAATGCCAAATAAGCATCGCTACCTCTCAGCTGCTGAGCATCTTAATTTATGACCTGCTTTTTAAATACTAGACTGTTGATGAAAATTCTGTCAATGTTTACCCTCCCGTTCCTCCAAATCTCTGTTGTTGTTTTTAGTGGAACCTCATGAAGAATCTTCACGTAGGTTTTTTCAGGGTAGTTGATTTTTTTTCTCCAGATGCAATTTTTTGTTATGCTGGTTGGAAGCCATTCATATCCTTATAGCAATCACTGAGTAAAGTGTTCTAAATATATTTATATATACATATCTATCTTCTGTGGTCGTGTAGGACCATAAAATGTTTGTTTTCTGTTTCATTTTATGTCGTACTTGCCTGTCAAACGACGTATTCGCATTGCATTTGCGCGCTGAGGAGCGTGTGGTTTTGGAGAGCGCTCTGAACTTCTGTCGCTGCGATAGGCAGAGCAAAGCCGGGCTCGTTCCAAATGATGAAAATATACCACACTGCATTCTTTTACAAGACCATCGGTCTGTTTGAATGCTTTCACATAATAACAGACACATTAGAGATATTTCGAAGGAGAGAGCGGTGTAATGGTTTTCCCTGTGGTTGTGATTAAAGGTAAAGAGGCCAGGCAGAGGTCGGCCATTTTGAGACGGTAATGTGAGGTTGAAAGTTGACCTTTGACAGCGAGTTTATGTTTGCTTCAGCCGCTCTCTGATTGAGACCCAGTTCAGACAGAGTGCACCAGTTTTTGTTGTCATAGCCTGTTTGACGAACGATAACAAAATAAGAGAGAAAAGAGGAGTGAATAATAAAAGTTGAAAGAGAAAGCATGAAAAGACGGAGGACAGCGCGCAAGAGTTTCACCTCACAATCTGTTTAAAAGCATGTTTTGTTCATGTTTCTCAGTAGCACGAGTAGCACGACAGTGTGTTAGGCGGCAATTTCAGGAGTGAAGAATAACTACATAGAGATTCTGAGACTTCAGCGGTTCTCATCAGTGCACCGTTGTGTGCTGGATTAAGGCACATGCGGATAATGTATCTACTGCAATTCAAATACATTATTTATCTGCAATTGAAGTTAGTTTTTCTATAGTTAATCTAGGACTAGTTAATCTATCACCGTAAAATAGTTTGTTGGTAAGTCATAGCATCTAAAGCTAAAATTTTAGTTTTTTACAGTAAGTATTTTACAGTAATTTCTCCTTCATCACCTTATTATATTTGTTATTTACTTTATTTCTCCTTGTTAGTTTCAGTTGGGTCTTATTATTATTGTTCGTTTGGGATTCTGGTACTACACAGCAAATGATTGTAAGAAATTAATGAAATGTGTGTGTGTCTCTCTCTCTCACACACACACACACACACACACACGCAGCTGTGTTGCGCCTGGATGCGGTGTTGTTTGATTCCTTCCGCCTCCCTGATGCGGAGACAAGGAGGTCACCAGCTGCAGACCACACTAAGGTGCAGTCACACTGACGGCATTGCCTTTGAGTTGGTGCCTCAAACAAGTGTCACTATAGCAAAAACTAAACAGTACGAGTGATCCAAGCCTCCCAGGGTCAGAACTCTAATAAGAGACGCTATTTCCTTCTATTAACACACAGACTAAAACGGGACCTAACAGATTACATCTGTATCAAACACACATGGTCTCTTTTCCTCCATATTCGTTTCCGTCTTTTCTTCCTTTGCCAGTTGGACAAGTCTTAAGCGTAAAGAAAGCCTTCAGTTATTTGAGTTGAGCTTGTGAGGGTTTTCTAATTCCTAAAGCTGGATCACTACAAAATGTTGCATCTGGCGAGGGTGTCCTCAACTTCTACCCATCCGCCCCACCAGAGGCTCATCAGCTGGAGTGCCTCGCACAAGATGTAACTGCGTTCTTGTCATTATTGATTACCGATCACTCCTACCAAATTAACTAATAGGTTCTTTTTAGGGTCTCGAGTTAAAGGGTTTGGCCATCTGATTTATACCTGCCAGCAAAGACAGCTTTATATCAGACCTTTCTCCTCCCTTAAAATTTAATTGTGGGCTTCTTTTGTACTTGGATTTTGGCATCTGTGCTACGGCAGATGCCATTAAGCTATTTAAGGGTTCTAACCATGGAGGTTTCGCTAATAGCAAACACTTGTTAGTTCCTAAGACTGCGTTTCATACACCCAACCCTCCCCAAATGGCTTTGGTCGTTGTGTTAAACTTAATACAGGCCGTGTAAATCAAACTAAATTATCAGCAAGGCATCGAAAGTCTTTCCGTTGAGCTAAGCGCCACAATCATAGGCTTTTCGTGTAAGTATTCTTTACACTTGATACATTAAATCATATCTGATCTTCTTTATACACTGGCCAGGCTACAATTTTCAGCTCGGGTGCAATTTTGAATAGCTGTATCATACTTTTATATCCTGTACTTTGTACTTGCATACAGCATGTCATGTGTTAGAGGTTGCACGACTAATCAACAAGTCTTTTCGTTCGGCCACTAGTCAACTACGTTTGTGTCGACTAGTCGTGGATCATCTGACTTCGGTTAAAATATCCGTTTGTTTGTATGCAGATGTATAGGGTTTTATGTGAAACTAAACTAATGTAATGCGATAAGCCGGCTGCATGTGCAGCCAGAGGCTGAGCAAAAACTGGTACAGGACTGTTTTTGCATTGTTTGACAATGCAGGCCGCATGAATCTGTCAATGGAGTTCATGCTCTCAGTTTTTCCCCGCGTCTTCACAGCTGTGTGAACATTTTCTCAGCTCACACACTATCAGTCACAGACCGCAGATGCTGCTGTACTCCATATGGTGAGTCATTTACATAAGCTCTCATAAACTGTCTTACCTGTTAGTCAACTACTTTTCTAGACTACAAAAATGAGTATTTGAGCAAGCCCTACTCTGTTATACTTCTTTATGAATGTTTATGGTAGAATTACCTTGTTTACTTCATTTTTGCCCAAAGCAACAAACAAAGCAACATTTTTGACATGAATACACATGTTTTGAAATGAATAAACAAACGTTTGAAGTTTGACACTCTCTAGATTACTTGTTGGTGATAAACAAGCTAGTCCTTAGAAATGGTAGCATGTAAAAGTGTTTTTTTTTGTGGATACTGTTAAATTTACAACAGCGTTACATTAGTTTACTTATAGAGCAAAAGACTAAATAAAAATTCAGTGAATGAAACCTAACTGGGCTAGAGGAAAATTGTCTTTTATATTGTCTTTATTTATTAATTTTATGTCCTTGACCTCTTCACAAAGGAATTTCTTAGTGAAAACTCTCCACGTAAGCTGTAAAACAACCCAGCAAGCAAAAAACAACCATTTATATGTCTCTTTCCAAGACATTAATTTTAAAAGAGCTTTAAATCACAAGGATTTCATGTTTCTTTGACAAATAGAGTCTGTAGTTGTGTTTTTGGAGACTGTGTGGAATATAAAGACATTGTATGTGCAGCGTGGCATCTGCCATTTTGTTTTCGGTTGAGTTTGGCCTGGTTGAGGAACAGTTAAGGGAAGCTAGAGCAAACGATCCTTCCATGGCACTCTGGGTGAACCCATCAGGAAGGTTTTTGAACGGGATCTGACAGGCCGTGGCTCAGCTCTCCGATTCTTCTTTTCCGTCTTCCCATCACGACAGCCAAGCAGGGAGGCCCTGCATTTGTCTCCCTCACACAGTGACTCATTCTAACCTTGATACTCTGGGCCAGTTCCCCACACTCTGGGCTTTCCCAGGATGGGACAAACCTGTGGTGTGATCTGTGCCAGAAGGCTGCAGATCCTTCTGGTTATGTAAAAGAATCTTGTAACTACTCAAAGTGCCCAAAACAACTGAATTACCTCTGGAGCTCTCATCTCAATGCTGCTTAAAGCTGCAATCCGTAAATTTTACATCTATATCACCATCTCTGTTTGAAACATAAAATTGCAGGTTTCTTTATGTTCTTTTCATTACGTATGTTGAAGTCAAATAAAGCCAAAATGACATTTCCTCATTAAATCATTATTATAAACTTATTCTTGTGAAACAGGGTTAGGAAGGAAGACCGTGTGATCACTTTTTCAATAACTGTAAAATGTTTGTTCATTTTTAACCCAAAAAGTTACCGATTGTAGCTTGAAGATGGCAAATCCTTAGACTAGCAAATCCATCATGTTACAACAAGAATCTCGTCTAAACATAAATTAAATGCTCTGACCCTGAACTCTGAACCGAAGAGTTGGAGGCGACTCCTCTCTCTCCACTAAAAATATACAGAGCGTTTGAAGTGCCTGGCGGGAAACTCGATAAGAGGTTGGTGTAGGGAGTGCGTGGGGGTGTGTGAAAGCACGCTGAGGGTAAATGCATCCACTTCAGACCAAACGACTACTACTAGCCATTAGCTTCCAGACGTCTGAAGTGTGAGGGAGAACCACGACTGCTGGTCATCCATCCAGAGGTGTGGGACAGACAGAGGCCATCTGGTTCATAACTGGAGCTACCCATCCCCATAATAATGTCTTGTGTGTTTAAATGAATGGATGTGAGCTGGAGTGTTGAGTATACATTAACTGTTGACGTGAACGATCTGTTCTCAGCAAATGAGAGCTGAGGTTTGCATAAGCACGCCGGATCTAAAGTATGACATACTTTTTGTTTAAGGGTGTATGTATCGTTTCACAACTGTCCAGCTAATAGAGAATGTTCTCAGAATGTTGGCTAATGTTCTCTAAAGGTTTTCTCAAAGTCATCAAAAATGTTCTTGCAGTAACAGTAGTAGAACTTTATAATGTCATATATCTGCATATCAAAATGTTAAGTTGTATATATCAAAAGCACTTAAGTTGTTTGTGGAATATTTTGAAAATGTTTAAGTAATGTTGCACTTCAGTTGTTTGTGGAACATTTAGAAAATGTTTAAGTAATGTTAATAAACAACAAGGTTAACGCAACTTCTAAAACCTGGATGTTTTGAATGTTACTAAAACTTTAAAAATAAACATTTTTCGTGTTTTTGTTACTTAATGGACGTATTTGGGAAACTGGGTGTTAGTTCAGACACCTTAATTCGACTGGCAGAGCGGCGTTTTGTTTGAAACGTAAATTACTCATTGTTAACTTATAAATCAATATCACTCAAACATGTGCTGTCGTTCTGAATATTAGCGCAGCTGTGATTACCTATTCAAAATAACAGCTTGCTGACATTCAGTACAACAACACAATCGTGAGTGTGAGGTTCTGTTTGCTCCGGGTTCTTTAAAGGTTCTTCACAGTGATGCCATAGAGAAACCATTTTGGTTCTCCGGAGAACCAAAAGAACATTTTTGCCCACTATTTTTCCACTTTTGTGATACAGAAAGGTTCTACGGATATTAAAGGTTCTTTATGGAACCACACAGCCAAAAATGGTTCTTCTATGGCATTGTGAAGTACGTTTCATGATACAGGATGGAACAAATGGATGGCATTAATCTGTGTGTGTACAGTGGCATTGTCCATTCATTCAGTTACAGCTTTGCAACAGTGGAATGAAATTTGGTTTAAATAAAAACCCAATGTTCAAAAGATGACAAGATCTCGCACAGATGTGAGTGCACAGTTAGAAGACTGTACATGCTTTAAATCATAGACTTAGTCACTCCGGGCCAAAAGAGACATAAATCATATGTTACACAAGGAGCAAGTTTAGCGAGCACACAGAAGACAAGGTTTACCAAGCTCCGAGTGGAAAGAACATTCGAAAGACTGATGTTGTTTATGTACACTGCGAGCTGGTGTGTGTAAATGAATTGAGATTTTCTCATCTGACCAGAGGGGTGATTGTTGCTGTTTTCATTTCCATAAAACACCGTGTGAGGGGGAGCGTATGCATGTAGACGAATCTGTTAAGATGGATATTCGGTCTGGCTTTACTGCTAGACTTCTTTAGCATTATGTTTCTGTCCTCCTCTAAGCACAAATGTTCCTCATTTTCTTGGCAGCGAGCGAGGAAACAATGTGCTTCACCGCTTCAGAGAGAAAGGGGGAAGAAAAAGAAAGAAAATACATAACTCTGCTGCGACTGTGCGTTGTGGTGTTGTTCTAGGTAATTGCAATTTCGCGGCTTTAGGAAAATACAATCACCGTAATTGCAAAATTAAAAAATAGCAATATTTTAATTGCTTGCAGGCTGCTAGGAGATGGAGTGATATTTCAGCTGCGTCTGTCTGCGCACACAGAGCCCCGTACTGTACGTGCGTTGAGGTGTTCTAATCCTGCCACCTACCCAGCTAACAGGGAACATTCTCCGAACGTTGGCTAATGGTCTCTAAAGGTTCTCTCAAAGTTCTCTTTTGAAGTTCTGTTATCAAAAAAGTTCCTGCAGTAATGTTAGTAGAACTTAGTTATATATCATATATCAAAAATGTTATTCTTAAATAATTAGTGGAACGTTTTAAAATCATTATAGGATTAAAAATGTTTGAATAGTGTTCGTCTATAAAACTGGATGTTTTCAGCATTTCAGAATTAACGTTTCTGTTACTTACTGAAAACAAAAAACTTACATGGAAATGTTAGGAAAACATCCTTACGACCTAAAATTTTTAGCTGGGTAGCTTGATATGAGTTTTTTTCAGATTCAACCATCCCTTGCAGGGTGCGTTCACAGAAAGCGCCACTTTGCATGGCTGATTGCATCTTTGACTGCATTTGCATGTTTAGGGGAAATTTGCTGTTAACTCGTATCTGATTCTTAGGTGGAGGCCTAAGTGTAAAAAAGGCATTTTTTTTAGATTTTATAAGCAGCACTTCAACGTGAGACAGCCAGTCTGGACATAAGAATGAAATGGAGAAATTGTTGAGCTGTAGAGATTCTGTTTGCTGTTGTTTTTAAAATACTGATGTATGAACTGATATGTAAGACCAAAAAGACCCAAAAGACCAGGCTGTACATCAACAAAATGTTAAAGGAATAATTTACCAAAAAAATGAAAATTCTGTTATTGTTTACTAACCCTCAAGTTGTTTTGAAGCCCTGTGTTGTGGTTTAGTCAGTAGAGCATAAAAGCCGATATTTTTAAAGAAGCACTCGACATGCAACAGCAGTTTATGTTGGTCACATCTATGAAGTTCCAAAAAGAATGACAAAATTCCACGAACATACCATTAAAAGTACTTAATATGACATTTGCTGTGTTCCAGATCTTGTGCAGTCATAGAAAAGTCTGTGAAGAACAGATCAAAATTTAAGTGACCGATTATCTTGACCTCAACGCAACAGCATGTAGTATTGGAACGACATCAGAGTGAGTAAATAATGACAGAACTTTGTATTTTTTTTGTGGAATGTTTTTGAACCAATATTGAAAAATTCCAACATCAAGATGTACCTCATTTATAACAAAAGTATTATATGGAGGGAAGGAGAGGAAAAGTGAGGTATAGCATTGCCTGGCTACTGTTCAGGAGAAGTCCACTGCAACAGCTTGGACATGTAATAACATGCGTCGCCGATATTAAAAACAATGGTGTGGCTACTGCTGCTGATGAGTTCTCTCATGCTTAGCATGTTTACATCAGCCAGACTGTTCCCGCTCATTTCGGCCTCACGATTCATGAGAGGAACCGCCTCATTTTTCACTGCGTCCCCGGAGTTCATGTAAACGCTTCCCCAGATCCTTCAAATCCAGGGAATTAGGAATACTTGCAGCTGACACAGTGGAATGTTACACTTTATATGTTGTATTTTGTCCTCTGAAAGCAGTTAGAAGTTCTCGTGTAATCCCCTTGTTTGTGTGAGGAGATATGGACCAAACATACTGTATTGCCGGGGCTTTAAAAGTCCAATTTAGTCTCAGCTGTTGTTGAGTTCTGGTTTTAGCATTGATACAACAGTAATTCTGAGATGTTACCCAGCTAACAGAGAACATTCTCAGAACATTGCCGTAATGTTAGTAGACGTAAAATGTTTCTTTGAGTTGTATATATAGTTAGTGGAATGTTTTAAAAACATTACAGAATTAAAAAAATAAAAAAATTACTCTTATACCAAGCAATAATGTTAATGCAACATCTAAAAACTAGACATTTTGAACATTCCTTAAACTTAGAAAATAACAATTTAATGTTTTCGTTACTTAATGGAATGTTACGGAAACGTCCTTACAACCTAAAATGTTCGGAGAATGTTCCCTGTTCGCCAGGTTATATTTCTGTCTTAAGAAATATGTTGCACTGTTGTCCAATTAAATATTAGTTTACAAAACCAAGAGGAGAAAAAACAACAAACTAATGCAGGAAGTCTTGGCCCTTCTAAAGAGGATTTATATCTCTGCTAAACTGTAGACAGAGCACAGAGCCAAAGCAGACTGATGTGAGTAGTCTTTAGACCCAGCTGACATGCCCATCAAAGTGTCTTCAAAAAGTGAACATAATACCGGAGGCTAAAGACTGTCAGAGCCAAATCTGTGTTCCTCTGTAAACCAGAGAGAGTGACACTGAAGGACTCCGATCGAGACCAGCTCACATCTGAAACAAATTTAGCACATCTGAGATACTATAAAACTGTAAGAGTTCAGCTAGTAAGCCATCACTCCTTAATGCGATGCTCAGTGGAACCGTATCTACAACGGGGCAAACCTGAAACACAGAAGCTATGTCAACCACAAATAACCCATCATTACGGCTTCTGTTTAACTCGAGCTTAGCTAGCGCAATTTATTACCGTAAAAGATGGCGAGTGGGGAAATAAATGACCCATCCACAAATAAAGAAAACGCATGGCTGATTTAGTAAATTTGACTGTATTTATACTGTCATTGATTCAAACTCGTTAAAATCTCATTCAGACTGTCATTGAAAAATCACTTCTGTTTAATTTTTGCCGTTTTCAGAGGTTTGATCGAAACAAAGCAATCTGCAGAGATTTCGTAATTATGTACTGCAGCTTTTTAAACCCATGTGCTGTATTTTCTCCAAACGAGGCCAGTCGAATCGTGAACGTTGAATTGATGTGACAGTGGAGTTTAGAGAAAGCGATCCGTCTTTAGGTCAAGCCAAGTTGCCCTGTGGTTTGGGAGGCCTGTATTAGTTTCTAATGCGTACGTTAGCATCTGATGAGCGTCTGTCTCACGGTTCAGTGCCTATGTCAAACTCATTCTTCTGATCCAGGGTGCATGTGCCTTGGCTGGTCTCCCCCAGATTCTGGTCTGTCCTTTTCACTTTCCGTGTGGGAACATGATCCTTAATTAGAAGCAGCAGGCGTTAAACTGATGCACAGGCACTAGCAAAAACATAGCTAATCTTAGCTGGAACATTAGATGTTAAGTACTCAGGGCTTGGAACGCAGTGGCGGTTTTTATCTTTCATTGGTCACTCCTCACACATCATGTTGGTGTAAACGGTTCTCGAGAGTGAGGTAAATAATTCAGCCAAACACAGAGTCATACACATTCATCTGCTCAAGGTCGTCAAATCGGAACGATCCTCTTCAAAGGAAAACCCCAAATAAATAAATAGCTCAAAGCAATGATCGCTCGCCTGGTGGAGACATTGCTTCAGTAAATACAAGGATTTGGGGAAAATCCCATTGCTCAGAGAGGCTGACAGCTTGCCACCATAAGTAGCCCAGCTAAAAATTTTAGGTTGTAATATTGTTTTCCTAACGTTTCCATTAGTAACAAAAATGTTAAAAATGCTATTTAAAAGGGTCTAGGGACATTCAAAACATATATTTTCTATAATGTTTTAAATGTTTTAAAACAACTTAAAAATAACTTTTTCAAATACAAGTGTATAAAGTTAAAAAAGTTCTACTAACATTACTGCAAGAACCTTTTTTCTTAAAAGTTTGAAAGAACCTTTAAAGAATGTTAGCCAGCATTCTGAGACCGCTCCCTGTTAGCTGTGAATTAGCATCGTTTGATCTTTTTGTGAGGAAAGATGGACGGACAGACAGACAGTTAAAAGAGAAAGAAATAGATTGGAAGGAGAGAATGTTTATTTAAGAGGGCATTTTGATGTGTTTTGTTAAGGGCTCCGAGAGACCTTGACAGTCTCAAAGCATCTTTTCTGCCATAACTCAAACTGAAGTGAGCTGGTGCTGGTGTTTATGTAAGGCTTTTATTCCACCTGCTCACCATTTTACAACTGAGAACAATTAAAACTACAGAGAATACAAGCTCGGCGAGCACACGCATACCTCAGCAGCAGGGCAGGAAAGAGCGGCGGGCGTATGAATGCGAGACTTCCAAAAACAAAATGGTCTCCTTTACAAGAACTTATATTTACTCAGAAAACATAAAGCCAACAAATATTTTGGTGGCGGGTGAATGTGCAGGGCCTTTCTCAAAACGCTGTAGAAATGAACTGGAAATCAACTGTAAACAGCTGGTTGCCACGACATCCACACAGAACCAGCCACATCCAGATATTTCCGTTCCTTTCCCCCCGAACACAACACACTGGAGGCAATTAAAACGGCTGATCTGAGCGAGGAAAATACGAATACACTCCGAAAACAACACATCCATCATCTTTAATAGAGCTTATTTCACCGACCGAGACCACAACCTGCATAAAAGCAAGAGGATGTATCATATATTTCACATTCATACAGGAAAATTATAACATATTCCATTTAAAAATGCATCTTCTGGGGATCTTCTGGGCATCTTGTGGAAGTCACGAGCAGTAACGAGTGTTAAATAGAGTAATATGTGTTTGCTTTAAGATGGACGGGCCCCATGCGTGATGCTGAGCACTTTTAATACTGTGTGTGATCTGTACATGAGGTTTTAAAGTGAAAACAAAAATTCATGCTGGGATTCAGCGTTTTTGAGAAACTCAGCATTTATCTGCTGTAAATGTGAAGTGAATAGCATCCAGGTTTTGTCTGCCCAGTGTCTGCATGTAAAACGGCTCTGTTGTGAATTTTCTTAAATGTGATGACGGCTCCTGATTCAGTTTTGTTGATTAAAGCGAATAGCTCCGTTTTTGAATCCGACTGCGGGCCGTCTGGGGGCCACATGCCTGGAGCGTGTAACTTTTTTTGACTCATCACTGTCTTTTGTGTTTTTCCTCTGTGTTTCACGACGTCTCCCTCTCTTTTTATACAGCTACCCGTCGGCAAGCACTCGATCTACTTCAAAGATCTTCTGTGTATGTTTTCTTAATCCTTGCTCTCCATGGAACCGTTGTTTTCTCTGCTGCTCCAGCCGGGCCGGGGGGGGGTTGGTTCGGGGGTTTGGTATGGGCTCTGGCAGCTGTGGGCCCCTTAGAGTGCCACATTGCCTCAGGCACCATGTGGCCCTTTGCTACGCCAGCTTCACGTGGGCCCTCTCCATCGAAGGGAAGCTGAATAAACACAAACTCTGTGTTTTAAGAGTCGGCTTTGCTGTTTCAGTTCAAGAAATAGCCGTCACGTAGCAGAAGCAGGAGCAGGTGAGTAAATGAACTTGGACAAAATGACTTCCTGCTCCCAAAGGGAAGTGACATGGGGCACAGAGGTCAACAGGGTCAGCTCTGTGTTTGTGGATATTATCTGTTACGAGACAGTCGCTCCTGCACAGACCTCAGCGTGCGTCGGTTTCTCGCAGCCATTTGTGAATGTGAACTTGAACTGAAATGTACCTAAACCGAAGTGTGCTTCTCTCCTATGAAATCTCTGATTGATAGTCTAGAATTTACGCATGGTGTGAATGGCTAATAGCCTGACTTCAACACAGAAGCTCCAGGGAGGCATTTTTCACGAGTGATGTTTGAGCCTGACAGCCAGTTAGCTAAGATCATCAAGTAACGCGGATCATAATTAATGAGTTAGCACAGGTGTGTTTTAACGGGTACTCTGCCATGTTCCCAGAACATCATGCTTGCTGAACCGTGCCCTGCTTATTCCAGCCCTTCATTTTTTAGGTATGTTGTTTCTGAGTTTTCGACAGGCCATTCAGCGTTAAAGGAATAATTCTGTCACCATTTACCCCAGCTAACAGGTACAGATTCTCAGAATGTTAGTTAACGTTCCCTCAAAGTTCTCGCAGCGTTATCAAAAAATGTTATTGCAGTCTGTAGTACCTTTTAAAAATTGTTATATATTATAAACGTTATTCTTAAGTTGTTAGTGGAACGTTTCAAAATTGTTACAAAATTTTTAAAAAGTGCTTGAATAACATTCATGTAACCAAGCTCAAACAACTGCATGATTTTAGGGTGAAACTATTTGTTTTGTCCCAACAATGGAAAACAATCATTATTTTTGCTGTTCTACTGGTGCAGAAATACACAGTTCAACAAAAAGCAAGGCCTTGTTCCATCAAGAATCCATTCTGATGATTCCAGTCATGTGACCCTCGCTTAAAACCCCCCACTATGCCATCCTCGAACAGAAAAAAAGTAAGCAAATAAATAATCTCTTTTCCCATCTGCTGGTCCGAGTCGCCTGCTTCCTCTGAAGTCTCAGTAGGTGGAATCTTGTGATCAGCAAGTAAATGGCACAAACAGTGTAGCGGTCTGGGGTTGTGTGGCAGCTGAATCCTGTCTCCTGGGAATCTGTGGAAACACACACATACACACGCCACATGTGTCTGTCCTCTTAGGCAGCTGTGTTTTCAAAAGCTGTGGCCCCTGATGGGCATATGAAGTGTCCCCGGTTCAACAGGGGCTTCAGAACAGAGTTTCACACATTGTTCAGAAACTCAAGTAGAAGATGAGGAGCAGTCCGTGAAGTTTAGGCAGTGAAGTTTATCATGACTCGGGTCAGAGGAAGCTAGTGATTGGCTGAGCATATTCTATGATTCCACATACCCAGCTAACAGGGAACGTTCTTAGAACATTGGCTGATGTTCTCTAAAAGTTATCAAAGCTCTCAGGTCTCAGTTTTTAAAAAATGTTCTTGCTGTAACATTAGTAGAACTTTTTTAATGGTTTATATCATAAATATCAAAAAGTTATTCTTAAGTTGTCAGTGGAACGTTTTAAAAATGTTACAGAATTACAAAAATGTTTGTACAATATTCTTATATAACCAAGCAATAACATTCATGCAATGTCTAAAATACTGGATGTCTTGAATGTTTTTGTTACTTAATGGAAACATTAGGAAAATGTTCTTACAACCTAAAATTGTTAGCTGGCTACTGTATAGGGTGAAATTTCTGATACTGTTTAAATGTGGATGCCCCCAAAGCAAACCTTTCTTACCCTCTCAATATTTAAGTCTCCTCACATACTTGTACTGGAGATATGCTTTCTAAAATTATCGAAGCAAACCATTTACACCAAGCAGCTCATGAGCGTTCTAAATTTAAAGGAGAATCGCCACCCATTACCTAAACAATTACACCATCCTAAGAAATGTTCTGTATGGCATGAGCCCCAGCGTCTGGTATCCACCAATCAAAAGCATCCAGCACACACTGTCGGAGGTGTTTCATTCCCTCTTTCAGTCTCACTCTTTCTCTCAATTTCTCTTCTGTTTCTTATTCTTTCCCTCTTTTCTCCCTCTCAATGGTATTTCAGGCTTCTGGTTGTGGGGGTAATGCGTCTTTAATGAGTATCTCTTTTTAATGTATTCCCCTGCATCAGTGGCTCAGTGGAGGTTTGCGGCCGGACCCGTGTGAATGAGCATGTTAATGTAGCGTGTAATGTATCCCGAGAGAGCCTGGCATCAACCAGAGGAATGTTGGGATGGGACGAGCTCCCGGCGTCGTGGACGCAAGCGAGGGAAACGCGTCCTGCAGGTGGCACATGACCGATCGAGGTTGGCCCAGAATGCCATGCTCCACACTGACCACACTCATTCTGAACATGCTGTGTGTCTTGGCACGGCAGGTTCTCTGCTCTCACTGTTTTAATATGCAAAGATCAAAGTTTCCACAGAAGTTCTTTTCGTATGCAGCTGAGTGGGATTTTTGCATGTACTTCACCTTTAAACCCTAACAGCTAACAGTTGTAAGTTGTAAGAACATTTCCCTAATGTTTCCATTAAGTAACGAAAACGTTAAAAATGTTAGTGTGAATGTTCAAGGAAGTTCAAGGAAGGACGTTTAACTTTATTGTTTGGTTGTAAGAATGTTATTTAAACATTTCCACATGTTCCACTTGCAACTTAAGAATATGAATGTACATGTTTTAATATCATATATAACTTTAAAAAACGTTATGCTTCTTTTGATAACTTTAGGAGAACTTTTCGAGAATGTTAGTCAACGCTCATGAACCTTCTCTGTAAGCCGGGTTTGGAATTCCCAAATATCTATAGAGGAAATCAGGCTGCCAGCAGTTATTTATGCATAGAGAAAGCTGGATGAGAGGAGTCCCCTGCACCCTGTTAGTCAAGCCCAACTACATAGTGGTGCATTTACAAAGCTATGACATCTAACAGCCCTATAAATCTGCTGCCTGTCATCTCGTGTCATTATCATCAATCAAATGTCTGCACAAAATGTATAGTCAAGCAGTTCACGTCTGCCTCTTTTTTGAGCTATATATCGTAACTGATGATGTTGTTGTAAGTGCAGTGTGGGCTGCAGGGCTCCAGGGAAAAGCACTTGTCCATTCCAACCACCAGCTGAGGGCATCCTTTCCCATACTTAGAGAAATGACTGTATCCTCAGGGAATAATCT
>JAZGTI010009548.1:7332-18699 GCA_036877585.1 Botia kubotai | reverse complement strand
GTTTCATGTTTCAAGAAGATGGCGATAGAGAGGCAAAAGTTAAAGGTTCACAATAAAAGTCTATAATTTACTCCCTCATGTTTCCCCAAAGTTGAATGATTTTCTAATATGGATTTGCTTCTTTGCATACAAAAGTTAATGATAAACCTGAACAAAACATTCCTTTAATTACAAAGTGAAAATATGTGATTATTTTAACAAACATTTATCATCCTTGCAAGTCGTGAGGGCTCTTTCTGTTTTTGGTTCTGTCGTAACAGCAAAATGGCTACATGCGTGTCGGACCTGGACGTTGTGCTATATAATGACAGTGTTTCCACAAGTGTGAATGTCGTACAAGTTCAAAACATAAATGTCGATAAGTTCTGACAGAACTTTATTGGGTAAACTTTTCCTTTAACATGCCTGATGGCATAGGCAAAATAGTTAGATCTTTAGAGATATATACACCACTAGGAAGTTTACTTAACATCCAGCGATGAATGGTAATGTAACATAGGGCAAATTATTAAACATAGAAGGGTCACATTCCTTGCGCTTTATGTGTATGTGCATATCTCAGCGTTCCGTCCTCGTCTTAGTTTATGTATTACAGAGACCCACTTGAAAGCTGCATGGTGCTGCATTTTTATTAGTAGGGCTCTGCCACCATGCGCAGCAATCAGGATTAAGTGTGGTGATTTTTCTTCCTGTCAGGGTGAGCGTAGCATTATGTATCTTTTCTCTCCCATGCACAGCATGGAGGAACCATAAAGCACACCACTGGCCCACAGAGGAACCATAAACAAGCGCACCGTGGCACTACGAAAGCGTAAACAAGATGTGTTTTCCCTGCTACATCTTGCGTATCAGAATACATTTCCACTCAATATTCGATTATTCATTTGAATATTGGCAAGCCAGACACATTGGAAGGGTACTAACAGCTGTAAGAGTGTTTAAACAGGTTTAGCTACTCAAGAAAGACATTTCACAGATTTTTTTGTCGGTTGGTCAAATGGGATTCTGACAGCCTCAGTGCAGAAATAAATAGCCAGCACTTTCAATAGAACCAGTACAATATCAGAAGCCAGGTGATTTACAGAAAACCTGAACAATGGGCCTACACATATTTGTTCATTTCTAAATGGAACAATGTAAAAAGAGGTAATACAAGCAACAGTCTGTGGACACTGTGGATTGATTTATCCAAAATCAAACCTAAATATTGACAGATTTGTATAATAATGAATTGTCGCCCCATTTCTGGACTTATTCTCAAGCAACCAAAGTAACAATGTCTCCATTCGGAAAAAACTGTTTAATATATCAATGAAAACAATGCGTCTTACATTTGTGAGGGTTATTATTTATAATCACAAAACACAGTCAACATTCCATTCCCAAAAATATATCAATGCAGCGAAGCAGAGACATACTGCAAAATGGAAATTTGGAAAAAGTTCCTTTTCGAGTCCCTTGCTTAAAAAACATTTCAAGTTCAGATTTCATTCGGATCCCAGTTCTCAATGTCCAGGTTGTGAAGTGGAAATGACACGGCGGAGACGGGCTTAGGAGTGAAGCAGATTACGCTGTCCAACGCATTGGTTCAGAAAACGCATCAGTTCAAAGCTTGCCAGGAGGTAGACCACTAAGAACTTTAAGTCCAGTTAGAGGTTCTATTAAAGCATAGGCCTTATCCATTTTATAAAAATGAGAAACAGAAAGTTTGGGTAATGCTTGGTTACCAAAGAGACACAAGTTGAGCGCTTGCAACGGCGACACGCAATATCGAGCACATTATAGTAAAAATGACACATTAACTGGAAGCAAACTTTTGAGGTGGCCCGAGGCTGTGACTTATGGATATCAGTGAACATTAATGCTAAGTTTAGACAGTTTTCAAGCAGGCATTAGTTATCACATCTTGTAAAAACGGTTTCAAATCACTTTTAAGATATTCATAAAAGGCAAATTAGCCTAAATAAAGTGCTTTTGATTAGAAACAAGCAACCTGATCGATCAAATTACTAATACACAAACAATTACTAATTTGGGTTTTATTAATGGCACTTACAACTATTTTAACTCATTTTCATGCAAGTGCTGAAGACAATTCCTCATCTGCAGTTGTAATTTTAGTGTAATTTTGATGGCCAGCAGCCCTGCTGTGAATGCTGTAGATTACAAAAGATACAGAGAAATCACAATGGCTTCAGGTTTTGGCTGGTTCAGGTGAAGATTGAAAACCTCACATACAGCAAACAATTCTCCCGCTCACTCTGACTGTATCAAACAGCTCAATGCGTTTACTATAACAAAAACAAAACAACAACAACGTAAAACAAACAGCTTCTCCAAGGAGGAGAGCCTCAGTATGATAAACATTCCCTGTGGAGGATTACATTTACTTAAATATACATATATATACTCTTCAAACGATTTCAGGTAAAGAGGAGCAGGTCAAAATGGAGTCTAGACTTGGAGAAAGAAGATCGGTCGATCATACTGTATACAGAGCACATGCATTAGAAGACTGCTGGATCTTTACCGACCCATACCAATTAAACACGGGACCCATTAGAGTAGTAACGAGCAACTGGTAAATGATTGCCTCTTGCAATACCTTAACAAATCCGAAAGGTCAACGTTTATAAATCAAGTAGTAATACGTTTGATATAGATTTATTTATTTATATTCTTCAATCCATTTTGGGTGGGGGGTTAAACATCCGAAGGCTTGTTTATAAAAGTGCACCGAGAAGATACTTCCAAGGGGTCGAAGTAAAAGATTAAATGGTGAACAATCTCCTGGTCCCCCTGAACATTCAGGCCCTGATCACATTAATCCAATTTGGGTGAACACACTCCCCGTCCGGTCGCTGACTAGAACAATCCTTGAGAGAATGTTGAGTTCTACCTGACCAACTTCAGAGACTCCTGGAACAGAGAAGAGAAACATTACAAAATATGTATAAAATGACACGTGACTGCAACACACAACCATAAACTTTTCAAAATAGGCAGTTTATGTAAAGAGGCTATATTAAGTCAAAATTTACATCTCTGCTTTCCAACTGTCAATGTCGTCACAAAATTCAAACCAGTTTTGAGGAACAGCCTACACTTAAAAACCGGTGCTTCATAATGCCACAGGTGAAGCATTTTTGGCTGAATGGCTCCTTTAAAAAAACTGCAGAACTGCAGAAGGTTCTTTGTGGTGGAAAAAGTTCTTCAGACTATAGAAAGGTAAGACAGAAATGGTTCTTTTAAATCCTTTGAATGAATAGTTCTTTGTTGAACCAAAAATGGTTCTTCTATGGCATCGCTTTTAAGAACCTTTATTCTTAAGAGTGTAACATTTTCCTTTAAACATAACACTGCATTACCTCAGACTCTACCGATTCATGGTTTGAGGGTTCTTCCGTCTTCACTTCCAAAGGAGCTGTAGCACCAGCAATCTGTGCACTGCGTGTGATTGGCCCACCCAGCCTTTGCCTCTTTTTAATGGAGAAACGTTCCTCCTTCTTTGACTGTGTTGTTTTCACTACAGCTTCCTTCTTCACAGCAACGTCTTTAGGTCCACGCTGCATTTTTGACAGTGGTCGTGCTGAAGAGTCATCGGTAAGTGCAGGAGTTATGGATGTCTGCAGTTCGTTGCTCTTTTTGCCTTTTTTAATTTGGGGGGCAGTGCTGTCTGCATTCAAAGCTGGCCTCTTGGTACGTACCTGAGGTGATTTTCCTTTATTCGCTGGTTTAACTTCACTCTCCACCGGCTCTGAGCTCCGGGCTCTTGTTTTGCCCAAGAGCTTTGCGCCTGGTCCAGAGCCTGTCTCTTGTTTGATTTCAGAGTCTGTAGCTCTGCTTCGGAGATTCATGTTTTTGTCTTGCGATGTCAGTGCTCCTTTTTTTAACTTCTTGGGAATAGGCCTCTGTGGACAGCTACAAGCGATGTGCTTAGCAAGGCTGGCTGGATACGTGAACTCTCTTTTACAGTGTGGGCACATGTGGACCCCGCGGGGCTCCTCTTCCTTGACCCGGGTTGTCGGTTTCTTTGCAAACGCTGCAGACCTGTTCTTCTGAAAGATGGCTTTCTGGACCAGCTGGTTTTTCTTCTTATTCAGAGCTGTTAACTTTGTTTTGGAGGAGATATCTTGGTTAAAGTTAAGCCTTTTCGGCTGCCCCATTCTGCGGAAGGCATTCTGTCCAGCAGGAGCTACTGTGGTGGCAAGCACACCGTTGGGAGACTGCTTCACAATTTGTTTAAGCGGTATGGGATTCTTCTTCGGGGTGTAACGCCGCTTATCGCTAGCATTAGCACAAACCAGTATATGTTTGTGCAGCTCAGGCATATTGTCAAAGCTGTTTCCACATTTGGTGCACCGGATTGCAGTGCTAAATGTTTGGGGGATGTTGTGTGTAGTGAAGTTAGTTGCAGAGGCAACTGCACCATCAGGTGTCCGGTTGTGGTAGGGGAACGGTGGAGGCTTATAGCTTGGGTAGTGTTGATTAATGCCTAGACGTACATCTGGACCTTTTGGTTTCCCAGCCTCAGATGCCAAAATCTTTATTGTAGTGTATAGTTCTTCTGTTGGGTCCTCATGGCCATTGTCCTCCATCTTCTTAGTGTCACTATTGTTATGTTCCTCAGAAGAATCCTGAGGAGTAGCTCCAGCATCTAAGTCAGCAACGGTGTCACTGGAGATCTTCTCCACAGTTGCCTGAGCAGGATCGGTGTAATTCTGAGGTCTGAGCTTTCCATTTTCAACAGCAGTGTGAGTGCAAGCCTGACTTGGATGTAGGTCACTTTGATGTTGATGAAGATTGCAGAGAAAGGCAAACTCCTTTGAGCAAACGGAGCACACGTAAATTCTTCCAACCCCGTGCAGGGAGGAGCGATGCTCGAGAAGAGCAGTAGCATTACCAAATAACTGCACACAAAACTCACATTTAAAAGGCCACTCTGATGCATGCTGTATTATGTGGCCACTGAGATCTTTGATGGAGGGAAATGGCTCTTTGCAGACATTACACACGAAACTCTTTACAAATGTTTCTCTCTCTGATGTCTCAACATCTTCAGAACTTCTGGCTGGAGTTCCAGGTGATGCAGAAGCTCCATCCCCGTTTGCTTCAACCTCAACTGGCTCCTCTTTTTTTCCTGTATCCTCTTCAACAAAGCTGTTATCAACCACAAATGTGTTCTGAGAAGTCTGTGATTCTGTGGGAAAAGAGGGCGAGGGAGATTTATGTTTAGGAGTTGATTGTACTGTAGAAGGAGAAGACTTTGTTTTGTGTCGCCCTTGTCGCCCTTCCGTTTTAATATTGAGGTCTTGAGGGAGAGTTCCTTCACAGGAATGACTTTCCTGACTTTGGCTGGTTTCACAGGCAGTGTCTCGCTCGGAGTAAGAAGAATCTGCTTGATCTGCATTTCTTAACAACGGAGGCTTAGCATCACAGGTTGAGCCCTCAAGTAGTGTTTCAGACTTTGAAGAAGAATCTGCTTTACAATGTCTTATTGTACCCTGAGGTGATGCAGAAACAGCAGGGTCTAACTGCTCAGCGGTTTGGTCCAATTCATCGGGATTTAATGCATCATGGCACGAGTCGGTTAATGCAGCTATAGCGTCTGACATTTCCTCCAAACTGTGGTCAACAGGCTTGGGGGACATTTTGGGGGACAACACTGGGAAAGGGGAAAGCGATGAGGCGTCTGACATTTGTGCATGATGTGAAGATAAAGGTGGAGGAGAAGGCATAGTGGGGAGAACAGGTGGGGGTGGGGTAGATGATGCTATACTAGAAGAAGATGGAGAAGATGGATTAATTGTCATAGGAGTCAACGAGGGAGGGGAGGTTGATTCACAAGGAAGGCGCTCTGAACCAGAACCGGGACTAGAGGGGCTGATGCCTGTGGCACTCTCTGAAGACGACAGAGCATCAGGGCTTTCAATAGCGTTGGAGCCCTCTTCTTCAGGGGAGTTTGAACCAGCATATTCATTCATCAACACTTTCTCCAAAATGCTAGTATTGGGTTTCTTCCTCTTTACATGCGGCAGTAGTACAGCTGAGCTTGTCTTTACTTCATGGTCTACAGCACTTTTACGACTCATGCTTAAGTCTAGCACAGCCTCGCCAGTACTTTTGCTGACAGTACTGTCTCTTTTACTGAAGGAATTTGAAAGGTCAAGAGGCTGCTGATTGCAAGAATTTCCCCCACTTCGTGATGGAGACCAGTCACTTCCTGTCATGGCGTCACTGTGGTCTTTGCTGGATGGACTCCAGGCATGCGCCATGCACTGGCTTTCGATTTTTGGCACCTTTAGAGAGCCAGAACCTCCAGCCGCACTGCTTACACCGTCATTTCTTTGTGAAGGGCTGTTCTGTACGGTTGTGGGAGGTGAGGCCGTTCTTCTTTTGAACCGCCCCTGAACAGCAGGCAGTGACGTTACAGAAAGCGGTGTGGTCAATCTATGGCTATCTGTCATTAGACCTATGGCTGGTTTTTGACCATCCGGAGCCTGCAGCAGTTGTTTCAGTTTTGGAGAAAGATAAACCGTTTTCTCTTTTTGAAAAGCTACCGTTTCTGTCACCTGGGGGAACATGTTTCCAACCAGCAAAGGTGACTGAGAGGAAGATGAGGAGATGGAAGATGAAGAGGACGCCGCTTCTGTCTCCACTTTCACGGCGGGCGGCAATGGCGGCGTAGCTGTTCGTCTTCTAGACACGGACTGGGCTGCACACGAAACATCTTTTGCTGGAGTCCGTGTTTCCACTTTAAGAGCCTGTGTTATTTGTTTGGAATTTATAATAAGAGCATCGAGGCCAAACAACGCTGCTGTGCTCGAATCGACCTCGATGACGTCACAGTTGCTCACTGTGCTTGTGGACGGAATCTTTCCATCTATGTAATGGCTGAGATTTTCAGAGATGTTGTTGGAGATATCCACCATACACTCCTCTCGCTCACCCTCATCTTCTGTATCCACACTGGGGACGTATATAGGTGGTGGACTGGCACTTGGTGACTCTTCCTGGAGCGAAGAGGGCTGCCCTGGATCGTGCTGCTGTTGGGATGAGCCGTCCTGCAGTAGCATGCCTTTCCTCCGAACACCTTTTGGCATAAGATGCCGCTCGTGGATTCTGCGCTGGTGCCTGCGCATATTGGTGTGTGTGCCAAAGGCTTTGTTACAGTACTTGCAAGGGTGAAGCTCCTTCGACTCTCCGTTCTCATCCAACATAAACGGTCTGTATGAATCAGCGCCAGGCTCCTTTTTTAAACCATCAGAGCTTTGCTGCGGTGGACCATTCTGTGGGCTTACATTGACTGCATGGCTCGGAGAGGACACACTGCTGGAGGTAGCAGAGTCGTTGGGTGTAGAGGAACTGTGAAGAACTGCTGTTCCGGTGAGTGATCCGGGCCTATTTAAAGCTTTACTCCCATTCTCATGCCTTCGTTCATGTCTACGCCTGCCTACCTGAGAGCCAAAGGGCTTGGTACAGTACCTGCACTTGAAAGTATGCGTCTGATGGTTTGAAGTAGTGTGAATGTGAGCGTGACGCTCAAGGCCCTGTTTGGTGGAGAAATGGCGCTCGCAGTGCTGACACGGGAACGATCCTCCCTGGGTGTCCTCCTCAAAATCCCCTTCTGCCTCTAACTCAGGATTCACTACAGAGGAACCACACTCTGTATCGCACAGTGGACTCTCCGAGCTTTCTTCTGCCGGGCTGCCCGAACGCACCTGCACGTCCGATTTTTCATTCCCATCAACTGACTCGGTTTCCGAGGGGTTATGAGGGCTCTGATGTGACTCTGGCTGCTGCGGGCGTCCTTCAATCTCTGCGTTTTCCTCGTCCATTTGTTCGGTCAGGTCCATTTCTGTTGTTTTAGCATCAAACTGGGTCCGGTTTTGTCCCTCTGTGGAGGATGACTGAGAAGGCGTGTGTTCCTGTTGTAACTCCGAGGGTGATGAGGTTCTTTCCTCCTCGTTAAGTCCTAAAAAACAAGAAACGTACTTATTAAACATGCGTGTTACATTGTCCTCTACATTGTGTTTTTAATTGCTCCAGAAATACAGAACTGGCCGGTGAAGCTGAACATTTTGATTTGAAAACAGTAACACTCTTATGTTCCACTCTGTTAATCATAAGTATATTACAATGCGAATTAAACACATACTTATAAGCAGCACAAATCCCCACCAGAGGTTTTTGTTTTACCTCCTTCTGTGTCTCGCATGTCTGTGATTGAGGATTCAGTGGCACTTGATTTCTTCGGTTCACAGAATCCACCCAAATCAGCCAGTCTGTTCTTGTCAGACACCTTTCTCCTGGCTGGAAAAACAAACCAAACACTTGTTAATAAATAGAGACTTTTAACTTGAATTTATCAGATAGCAATCGCTGTGGAGATTTAATGTTTCTTGTCATACCTTTCAAAAACCTTTATGGAATGTTTTGCAGTAGTAGTGATCGATACAAACCGAAACAATAAAACCTACCAACGGTTTTAAGAACATCTCGTACATAACTAGAATAAACAGCTTCACCTGCAGCCTCACCATCAAAAACAATAGTATGCCATGACCTTCTTTTACAAGATTGCATTTCACCACAAAACCTGACTGACTACTTTGGTGAACACGGCATGCAATATAAGTGAGAAAATACCTGCTCATTCCTTCAAAAGAAAAACACTTTTAATATCCATGATCATTCAACATAACAGCAGTTTATTACATTCTGCTGTACTACATTTCAATGGTTTAAGTGTGCCATGTGTGCAAAACAACAACATGACATTTAACTTAGAAACAAGCTTAAATCTATGTACAGGTTACAGGGGTTACACATCAGAAACAGGGCAAAAAAAATAGTTATCAGCCGCTGTCCTTGGGACAAGGTCAACTGGAAGCATCTTGTAAAACCTGAATCATAAACAGAGACGTGCTACTAACTAGCTCATCCGAATACGCTTTTAAAATACTCACTGTCACACATTTACATCTTATTCTCCTGTTGTAGTCCATTCTATTTACTGTAAACCGTTTCTAACAAGCTTCCATTCGTGCATATATTTTATGTGCATTGCCATTGTATTTATCCCCATAAAACACGGTAATACCTTTAATGCATGCGCAGACATTTGCTGGTGAAGATGTTTTCAGTTGTTACAAACACGAAAACAACGAAGCAACTTTTACATTACATAAAATACACATTTACAAGTCAGCTGTGGACTAGATCACCCTGCCAAGACCTTGCCTCTCACAAGGTGAAAACAGAGAAACATTTCAGACCAAATCAAACGCTTGCCTCAAAAAAAGGTCATAGCTTTGTCAAAACAAATCCTGGTCTCTGCTTCAACAAGCACTGTCCATATTTATATCAAAATATAAATATTCATGTATATTTATATACAGTTGACAGTCACAGACCTTAGGTTTCTTCTCTATTTCAACAACCTTTGAAGTCAATGCCATGTACGATAATTTAGCATAAAACTACCCTGAAACAGGGTTGATGCATATGTTATTATATATATTATATTGTCAAACTAATTTTAGCATTGATATCCCATATTCTCCATTTTAAAAAACGTATGACAGCAAACAGTGTGCCAAACTTATGTCTAGGTTCTTATGTCTAAACCATCCTTACAAAATATTACTCGACCTGCACCTAACTTCTGACATTATCTTCATACATTCTGTTTACTCTTACAGAAACAACACGAAACCAAATGACCCCTTACTGCATGCAGAGATCAGCTAATGCTGCTTTCTCAACGGGGCAAGTTTGGGTCGGGCGTCTCCTTTTCCAGTCTTTACAATCGTCTAACGAAAAACTTCCCAGACCGGATATATCACGTTAAACTGAATTACAAATTCAACCAACACTTTTCAAGCACCATATATCAGTAAAGAAATGTTTATTAAACTATATTCATGGCCGTAATTATTATATCAAGTGACTAATTCATTAACATGACAAACAAATGGGCGGTGTTCAAACCACATAACACGTCAACGCAGTTTATGCAAAACTGCATGAAACTAAACATCTCGCGTTTTGAGCTCATATGAGCTTTCATATGGCGAGACTTTGTGTTTATTTTGTCTTAAGTCTCAAACTGCTTCGGAAGGTCATTTCTGTCAGACATGGGCTGTGGCTCAAAACCTTGTGAGGTGCCTGGCTGGGGAGCGTTTATCGGGACGTCATGCGCTCGATCGAATCGAACATTTCGAATCGAGCTGCCAAACGTCGAGATGCTCGAAAATGCTGCTGTCTAGGTGGGCACATTACTAGACTTTGAGACACAGCCACACAGTGTTCCTGCAAAGCGACTAAGTGACCTGTCCATCAACATGAGCAGGACTGCGTTACGTCACCGCACTTTTGCTTCGCCCTGGGCTGTTTTTATATTGAAACAACCGAACATAATATTGCACGGTGCTGTCGTGCACCACGACTCGTCTTTATTCATAATCTTCGCTTGCAATAAGCGCGTAGCCAGGTGGCTAACTAGCTAGCTCAAGCTAACGACTGCGAACACGTTCGAATAGCCCAAACGGATATTTTCGGACATAAATCGCGTACTTATACGGACAACACGCTCGATGTGAGCCAAGTAAGACAATGTTTGTTACACTACCTCGCTTCGCTCTGGGCGAACTCTTTTTGTTCAGGCTGCTACTCCGTTCTTCCTCTAATGCAGCTGCTATCTCAGGATTGTCTTCCCCATTGTACCACACGAGAAGTTCTTCGTCCGGTCCGATTGGCTGACAGGGAACACACGGACCAATCAGAGTCGAGCTCTTTGGTACGCCATAAGAGGAAATATTATCTAGGCCTTGACGCTGTGTCAGGCATTTAAGAGAATGAGCTCCATAACAAACCGGGGTGCAGTACGACACGACTCACGGATAAATGTTTAATACACTTTACGTGACGTTTACATGCTTTACTCATCTGTCAGCTACTATAAAATGTAGGAGAGGAGGAACAAATCATATTTAAGTAACAGGGGTACAGTGCACGGTGTTAAAAGTACTCTGGACACTAACGTCTACCTTAAAATGTGATTGTGTTACATACAATGCAAATTTCAAAACAAGTGAGAACTATTTTAAAGATAACACGAACGCACCCTTTAAGCAAAATTCACACATTTTAAGAGCGGTTCAAATGCCTAAATACTTTTTAAGGCCACTGTGAATTTAATCTGGGATATATAAATTCCAACATTTGTTATTTTCAAACACCCATGTCCCCAAACTCTTTTTTATTATTATTTTTATATATAATTAGCATTTGCATTCAATAGATGTATTATTTAAATGTCTTTTGTTTAAATGGGCTGCATTTCATTATCTCCTCCAGGTTTAA
>JAZGTI010009547.1:0-18699 GCA_036877585.1 Botia kubotai | reverse complement strand
AAAATCAGGTTTCAATTTCTTTAAGCGAAACATAATTTCTTATTTCTTTTGATTTGGGTTGAATAGTCAGGCAGACATGTTGTTGACAGGTTCCGTGAGATTCACCAGGTCCTGACAGGTGGTAAAATGGGTAATGATAGTCTCACTACTAAAACTGACTTGTCAATGTCCACAGGCGAAACACATAAATTATGAGCATAAACAAACAAACGGCAGAAACACTGAGTTGTTTCGCTGTTCTGAGTTGTTGTTTGTGGTGTTTGCTACAGCTCTAGATCTGATGCCTCTTTTTTACTGTTTTTCTCGAACGCAAACCGTCCAGACGGAGCGACCTGAAGAAAATATCAAACCAAAAGAAACATCCTCTAGCCACACTCGGGGATGTGTACCAAGACACAGAGAAATACAAGTGCCTTCCCTGATCGCCATCTAGTACAAGGATTTTCACAAATCCTGGCTAAATAAGCCCCAGGCTAGCAAACACGCATCATGTAGCTAAAAGCTTTAGCAGCCTTGCGAATATACTTGAAAGAGAGAGAGAAAAAGAGAAAGAGAGAGAGAGAAAAAGAGAAAGAGAGAATGCATTGATCTGATAGTCAGAGTACAATACAGAACAGAAAAAGTGTAAATCAAAGTGCATCTCTGTTATTTGCAATGTTGTGCCTTTGCTAGGGTTGTCAGCTATTGTCATGTCATGCATAATCATTCCATATATAACAGAAGAGAATTGTGTTCTGTATTTAATCTACATGGAATGCAGCCCTGCTGGAAGTAATCTGAGTAAAGCTGAGAGCTGTGTTATGGAATCTGGTGACTTCAAGCTGTTCCAAGCTTGTCATTGATTGGTCAACCCATCACCATGTTACAAGCTACCTGCTTAAGCTTGATTGTACCAGGATTCATCCTGTATTTTAGCATCCAACATGTCCAAAAACCTGAAAAGTGCACTACACTTATTATTCACTGCATTTGTTTCCATGGTAATTATGATGTCTAAACTCAAAGCACTTAAATGGCTGTTTACCTTGAAATATTTACTTAGTCACAATTCTCTATAATTGCCTTTCTAAACGCTAAATTATTGCGTGGGTAGTGATTCGTGAAACTTGAGTATGATATTAAACTTCATTTCTTTTTAAAACTGATACAATGAAGTCGCTCGTCTGTAAGACACAATCAAAGAGCTCGTTTTTTAAACACACACACACACACAAACACACACACACTGTGATAGAGTGGCATTCAATTTTGGTTTACAGTGTGTTTAGGCTGTCACCTGCTATCAATGGTTTACTTGGATCTGAACCAGCATATGTGGCATATAAAAAAAATAAAGAGTGGCCCTTATTTTCCTAAGGAGGGAAACCGAGAGCGCCCCTTATTTTCCTCTGCTGAATCTGGCAGCTTCGGCATCTGCACTGTTTATTTATTCATCCATCTACTCTTGACGGCTTATATTATTGCATTAGGGGAGTTTCTGTGAGGAATTACATTGTGTTTGCAGCAGGCGCTGTCACACAGCACACACGTCAGCTTGCCGTGTGGCGGTGGGGGCAAACGAGCAGCCGCCCCAGTCACACAGCACCGCTGTACTACATGACAGCTGTACGCACCCCCACCCGTTCTCTCACGCTCGTCTCTCATTCAGCCAAAAGACGAGGAAACTGCATCATCTAAGATGAATCCGTTTACAAAAATAATCCCAGCTGTATTTCAACAGTATTAATATTTCATAATGCATCACAAAGGCTGCCTGCGCTAATAATGCAAGGAGTGTGGGGTGCAGAACTGGGTGATATATGCCTTAAAACGTAATATACATGTACGTATATACACACATGCACACTATTATTATTATTATTATTATTATACAAACGTTATTTCCTGTAGCTCAGTGGTTAGAGCATAGCGTTAACAACGCCAAGGTCATGGGTTTGATCCCAGGGATTGCACATACTCAGAAGCAATGTATAGTATAATGCAATGTAAGTCGCTTTGGATAAAAGCGTCCGCCAAATGCTTAAATGTAAATGTAAATGTATTTATTCCACTTACATAATATTTTGCATTAAAATTGCATAATATATTTAAAATTTTGCATTAAAATTGCAGTGTGTAACTTTTTTTGGTTAAAAAAATTAAAAAATAGTACGCAAATACATGCGTATTTAAATACATAAAAGATTAGTGTGCTCAAAATGGTCTCCTCGTCTTACCCCGATTTTCAACTGTAACTTTATAATGATGATTTCTAAGTTGAGCTGGATCTGACGTAAATGACCTCAACGTATGTGAAGTATGTCAAATAACCTGCAATTTTATGTTTTAAATAGAGATTATGAAAAGTTACAAATTGCAACTTTAAAATTTAAGGTGCCATTTTAAGATTTTTCGTAACATTTCTGAGTGATGCAAGATAAGATGATGCTTAATGCCAATATACTGTTACAAGTATATGGTGAACAGCTAATATGTCTAAATGCATATGGCATTACCATTTTTCAGGTACCCCTTAGCTAGCATGGGCTAACATGGCCGCCTTTCCATGCGTTACGAAAACCGTGGCCACTTGCAGTGAGCACAGTGCTGATACTACTGTAGGAAATATCAATATCCAGAGCCGTGAGCGTGGGATGATTTTTTACTGAGCGCCCCCGTTTGAGAGCAGGGCAAAAAAATGGCAGGGACCAAAATGTCACCGTGGCCCTTAGATTGTGAGGTGCTGCTCATTAGAGAGGGAGATTGACAGAGACTTAAAGGCAGGTAACATTTGTGAGGAAAGATTTCATTAGGAGCTGTCAAACCCATAACAGTCGACATGGAGAGATGACAAAGCTCATAATAAGCTGGCCACTCATCGGGGGAGTAGAGAATCCACAGGACACGGGAGGAACCAGAAGCAAAATGGAGTCAGGGACACCTCTTTTGGCTTTGGCTGGGTATGTGCCAGATAAGTGTTGGTGTATATATATATATATAATAATAATCCCCCCATAATATATATGCAAATTCATATATAATGACATATAACTCCCATGTGTCTAATTCATATATTGTATAGTTATATCCTATGCCTGTAAATCACTTATGTTCTGTTAGTGTGGCGCACAGGTGTACCAGTCACGCCAGTGGGGAACTGCGGGTGTATTATAGTGGTTAAAGATGAGGGCTGCTAAGGCTGCAGGTTCCAGGCCAGCATGGAGAGATCCTCAACTAGTATTAATGTGTTCCCATCTATTCCAGGCATGCCCTCAGCTCCTGGAGGGCCACAGTCCTGCCGCATTTAGATCCATTACTTTTTCAACACACCTGCCTGTAATTTTCCAGGATTCCTCAAGACCTTGATTAGTTGGTTCAGGTGTGTTTGATTGGAGTTGGAGCCAAACACTGCAGGACTGATACCCGGTAAGAGTTTGACATCCCTATTCTACTGCACTCTATAAACACATTTCTCCTACCATTAGGGAAGATTTCATCACTATAAGGGTCCTGTCATACCAGGGACCCCATGTGGATGAGTCTATTATAGGTCCCAATTGCTTCATTTGTACCTGTGGTGTACAGGTGACTCTAAAAGTTTTCTTCCACTGTTTGTGCTAAGTTATTGAAAGTAATTGAAAGTAGGCATACAGCTAATGGCCAGAGTTTCAAACACCTGACTATGTCGTACAGACTGCCACAGGAGAGGTGACTTCATGGTAACAAGCCTCTGGGTGACTGGGAAATTTAAATTTGGAGAAAAAGTAATAAAATATCATCATGCAGAATTAATTCATATCATCGCAGGTCCAGCGAGTCAGAAACAGTGACCCAGAGTCAACAGGAGGAGCAGAGTGGAGGAAAAGGTAGCACGGTTTGATTAAGGGTATTCAGAATGTACCCTTGACAATGGCCCCAGAGGATTATGGGTGAATAAAGTCGCTCTCTAAAAGCTTGAAGGCCTCCACTCTACAGAGGAGCTGAAAGGCAGAGAAGTTATTATTCATTCTGTGAGCGCACACAGACATAACACCGTCATATTCAACTTTTCATGAAGCTATTGTTTCCGAGACAGCTGAGAGATTGTTTAAAGGCAGTGTTTTTCTGAAAGTGTATTTCTTTCTGCAGTGAAACGTCAGTGTAAGGAAAACAACCTATCGTCAACAAATAACAGCAAATCCCTTACGTTACAGCTGGAGATCTCAAAAGTGTGACATATTACTGGCCTTATAGACTATTTAATGAATCAGATCTTAGCTGGAAGATAATTTATGCCAAATTTCATATCACAGACAGCGTGCACAACTTTTGGGCATCTGTGATATGATCCAACACAATTGCTTTCTTTTGCTGTAAAGAGCAGTCTGGTTTTAACAGCAGGAGCATCAGATTTGAGAGAGAGCAAATAAGACTATGTTACCAAATGTCTGTTATCACCTGTTCAGCTTCTCTCTGGGGTCATAACATAACATATTATCAAACTATTTGAGGTTTATGTCACTGGGGTCAAGCAGAATTAATGTAAACAGCCGATATTAACTCTGCTTTAGCATACAGAGCAAAATGTAATCCATTTTAATCCCTAAATGGCCTTTTACGTCAAATTATAGTCAAATCCATAGTGTTCATATAGTGTGTCTAAACCCCGCCGCTAATCCATGTATACATATCCATTTTTTATACACATAGAACACTACAGCTTGTCATACACAGGAAAAAAGGACTAAATTAATGAACAGAAAAATATGGCATGTATATAATACTCTTTTGCAACATATGCTCCGACATCACTTGTGTAATATCTGAAAAGTATTACCCCACATTCTGTGTAGTCTTTGTGATTATAACTACTGACAATATCACAGTTTCTTCTCCTCTGTTCCTTCATTATCTGTAGCTAATAATCAGATACATGTTTTTAGTGTTAGCCAGCTAATAAGCGAGAGAACTAGCTAGCTATTTTCCAGCGCTGCTTTGAAAGACAGGTCTGTCTTTTTCCATTGCCGTCAAACTACTACTGACTAGTAAAATTTCTTAAAAAAAAATTTGTCCAAGCTCAGAATAATTGTCTAAGCTCAGATCTGTGTTTTTGCAATTCATACAAATAGCAACAGGCAAGAGACAAGATGCGTTAACAAAATGTGCTATGACAGACCACAAAGAAATGGCATTTTTCAATGGCATTTAACATCCAATAAGCAATCAGATGCTTAATTTGTTACTGGTTGTTTGCTGTCCCGCCCATTCCCTTATACAGAGAACCGGCGTTTAGCATTGATTGAGAGCTTAATGTCTAATAAAGAGGCACAGCATCCAATCAGGATGTAAACTGATGTGTATATATCCTACAGTTGTCCAATTTACATTGATCTTTACTTCATTAAAAGCAACAGTAGAAGCAGCAACCACAGTATCTTACTGAAGCAGTGCTTTAGAAATATTACAAAGTCAAACATCATTGCCACATTTTAATGAAACCTCGGGAGAAGCAAACTTCCTGTGCAGTCTTACAGCAATTCCAAATGCCTAACCTCACTCCATCAATTTACAATTCCTGTAATCTGAAATTCTTTATTTCTAGCTACAGCATTATAGCTACAGCTGAGAAATGAACACAGGCTTCAAACACAGACCAGCTAACTGTCAGTAGTTTCAAGCAGACCGACCCCTGATATCATTACCGTGCGTACATGTGGCAGTTGACATCTTTTAAAGCAACAGTGATTTGATCTGTGTGTTAATAGGGTCAGAGAGCAGCCCGTACATGAGTGAGACGGACAGGGTGGCTGAGAACGCCTAGCACTTCTGATTAATGCTTAGCCGGCACCAGGGTGAACCCTTTCTGTACCCACATCAGAAAAACACTAAAAACAGGGGTCCTCTGAAAAAAGTGGCAGAAGATTTGATGCCCGAGGCATGTGGTTTTAGAAGGTGTCGGGCGTGCGTATTCTCAAGGGCCGTAAACGCGAGCAGGACAGCAAACGGACTAATTTGCGACCGCATTATATTTCCCCAACATTTCAATTTCAAAGTGCTGCTTTAGAGAGCAGCAGGGATGAAAGACTTCAAGAGCGTTCTTGAAGAGTGGTGCCGAAACCGCCATCGACATCCTTCAAGCTCGGCCCCTCATCGACCGCAGCGTGTCAGCAGAATTATACAGCGTCCCTCCACACAAATGAACCGCCCGCTACCCTCCGCATCTGCCCATGGATGCCTTTGATAGCAACAGGCAAATTACAAATTTTGTTTTAAATCAATTCATTTTCCAGCTTATTTCAGCACACAGCTGAAAAAAAAGCCATGAAGGGCCAGCAGATAAATTCACCAAATACGTTGCGTTTTCAAATCCTATTGAATGGAGTATGCACAAATGTATCGTAAGGAACTTTTAAATGTACGGCAACAGAAATTAGGTTTCGGTATGAATTTGGTGTGAAGTTTAGCAGGTACAGCAGCTCATACATAAACCTCTATGGCTGACAGATTAGTAGATACTTCAATAATCCTTTTTGGTTTGGCTGGAAACAGTCAAGCGTTTGAATTTTTCTTATACTCTGGAATGGTGGAACTTTAACACCCTACATTTATGCATTTGGCAGACTTTTTTCCAACAGCCCATATGTACAGCATGTCTCAAGTCTGAACCCATGACCTTGGCGTTGCAAGTGCAGTTCAGCTGAGCAGCTGAGCAACTGAGCTGCAGAATAACTGATGCTTTATCAAAGCAAAGTTTAAAACCGCCATCAGCTTGAAAGTGAGGTGAATTCCTAGGAACAGAAGGTTAAACACAAGCCTTCATTTTTGCCAGACAGAGAAAGGCATTAGTAAAGCAGAACAAACCTCCCTAAGGTGGTTTATATCTAAATCTACAGTTGGGCGGATAAAAGCGCAGCACCTGGCTGCGGGTTCAATGCTCATCTGTCTCGTGAAGCCTTCTCAAGCCACAAATTCAATCCCTCTGCAACAGTCCCCCAAAAATGTAGAGATTTCTCCAATACACGAGCCAAAGAATATGTAAAAACACATCCACGGAAAGCAAAGAGAAACCAAAGGGTGAATCAATAGCACCTGCAGTGTGATTCACACAGCTCAACATCTGATCAATGTGGAAAACTAGAGACTGGTTTTTGTGTGAAACGGGCACCTCTGTGTCTATAAATGAGCTTTTCATGTTTCTGCTTTGGGTCAGTGTAAAGCTTTGTGGGTCTCTGAGAGCCAGATGTGACTGTTCATTTGTAAATGTTGGAACAAAGTCTGCAAAGACATCAGGGTAATGAAACAGCATGCTGGATGTTGCCAAACTTACAGTGCAGAACTGTCTGCAGGGCTTCCAGTAAATAATCAACTAGCGAGATCATTTTAGGTCATGATGGTGAGCTCTGTGTAACCAGATATCTAGAAAATATACAGCAAAAATAGAAAGGTATTTTCAACAGAGAAACTATTTCAGATGACGTTTTATTAAACAACAGGCCAAGTATGAAATGTTGTTTACAATTAATATTACATTTACATTATAATTATTTATTTGGCAGATGCTTTTAAGTGCACACACATTATACATTATCAGTGTGTGCGTTTCCTGGGAATCAAACCCTCAACCTTTGCACTGCTAACGCAATCCTCTACCTGTTGAGCTACAATTGTTTTGTTTTTTTACTGTTATGGTTTATTGCTCATTATGGTTTATTGTTTATTGTAACAATTAAGTAAAAGTAACATTTCAAAGAGCAGATCACAATTTTATAAAAAACGAAAAAATTCTGATAGCTGTTTTGCAAAACACAGGTTTTAATAATGGAACACGGCCATTTATATTCATTTACAGCACAGAACCAAAATGTGTTTTTCTGCTTTTTTTTTAATTGGTAGTATCAGGTTTCAATAGAACATAATAGTGAAACCACGCTGCAAGAAAAAGCTTTGCTGACTCAATAGTGTTGCATTGTGGGCCAGAAGTTTTGTGCCTTCGAGTTGTTCCAGCGTGTACTGTGGGATTATTAAGAGGCTCTAGGGAATGAGGTCTTACTGACGCGTGTGCAGAGCTGCCGAGTAAATCAGGATGCTTTAAGGAAAAAAAGCGCCAGTTATGTCCTACCATCACTAAAACACACATCCAGACACACTAGCAAAAATTACAAAACATAAATCCATCGGATTAAAATACATCACAAAACCAGTTGGTGTTTGTATTCAGACTGGATAAATATGTATTACAGTAACCTTCATGCAGGGAAGCTTCGAGAAAAGACGACAGATGAATGATAGAACATGACGCAGAACATCGCAAAAAGTGATGCGCTCTACACCTCGCTGTGTGACCCGCTCCGCATTACACTGAAAATACAATGCGAACAAATGCATTCATTTCCAGTTCTGACCAATTCATTAAAAGCTAAATACAGGGGCAGGTTTTCAACCCCGGGGACCTTTTAATTCATAACACTGGACCAAGACATAATAAAAAGTTTAGTGATATTTAGATATTAAACTGCATTTGTACTTTTATTTTTGATTTATCATGGATGTTTATTCTGTATACTGCTAGTTTGTATTTGTTAGCAAGGAAACATGCATTATATACTAGCATCAGTGTTTAAACGGTGTTAATGAACTCACAGATAAAAGAAATCAGCATAAGAACAAATAAACATCGTCTCCCATAATGCACTGTTTACAGATCCTGCAGTATTGACTCTCATTGGCAGTTTACAGAGGTAACCGCCCACACTTCGCTACACGAGTGAAGGCTAATGAACTAGTAAATTAGGCCCAGAAAGCTTTAATTAGTATCAAAGTATGCCAAACTGAAGTCTGGCCATTTATCCGCTCGACTCTAACCTCATCTTTTTGATGACTTGAATGGAGTGGGCCAATAAAAGACAAAAGGAAAATGAATATAGATTTTCACACTCAAGTGGCCCAAGCAAATGATTAAGCAGTTAATCACAAGAAAGTATAGAATTCTTCCCACGGAGGAATCGACCTGTCCTATAGATACATTAAAAAGCTGGCAGGAAATCGGTAAGCATACGCGTAGCTATAGAACGTGTGGAGGATGTCGAACAATTGATCATAATTTCTAAGGGCTTGTGAGGTTCCACCATTGAGGGGGTGGAACTGCTGCGAAGTGCTGCAGGAGAGCCCGCAGAGAGGAAAACACCCGACTAACGCATCTCAATGTGCTTCAATGCGGCGTCCTGAACCTCAATTGCATTGCTTTTACATCGACTGTGTGCGATTTCACATCTGCCCTGATTACACGCAATTTAACACATCTGCGCTGCAGTACGACTCTCCTCTTGTTAAACGCGCTTCTGTGACAATAGCCGATCCATCAACACAACTGCCTAGTACCTCTCGACTTTAAAGTGAGATGTTTTGAGTGCCACTATTGCATAGCTAACAAAAACTGCTGCTTCAATGTGAATCAAGGTCGTGTGATGTGACCGCATACCAAATCTGCAGTACAGATTTTGCTATATTATTCTGCATTATATCAAAATCGTAATTTGTGTAAGGTATAAGGTATATATTGGTTATCTTTGGTGTAATGTATCATTGTTTTGAGTTTTTTGCTTGTAACTTGAGTGTTACATAAAGTAAAGCGGTTTATGTACTCTTTATTTTGTTATAAGCTTAGCCTAATGCTACCTTTAGGTTTGCATTCACCAAGTTCCAAATACTTTCTTTGAGAACTGACTTCATTCTGGTATAAAACACTCAGTTTTCACAATTCGCTCAATTCCCATTGGATAAAATCAATCTTAAATTTTGCCTTGTTAAATATCCTGTTTTCCTCAGAGATCTCGTAACAGAAATTAAATGGGTTGTGAACATGGTTCCACTCCGGCTAAAATCACTGACCCTTAATGCAGCCGGCCTTCTTGCATTGTCAAGATTTGCCCGTTGCATTTGCACAACGTGACGCATTCAGTCACAAAGCACCAGGTTTTAGCACCACACGCAACAAATGACCTGCGCTGAGGGAGGACAGAGAGCTTGTGCGTTTTCCAGAGCACAAGAGAAAACCATGCCAATCTCCCCAAGAGACCTGCAACAATCACTCCATACACACCTCCCACACACAAGAACAGGTAAGTTCACGGTTGCCATGGCAGCACACTTTACCTGCCCACTCAATAACCCCTTTTATTTTCCTTTTTGGCTAATGTACCAGGTCAGGAAAGAGCAGGTAGATGGACACAATGACTAGTCATTTAAGCTCTAAAACAAATCATGTGACTGCTTATGTGTTTACAGCCACTCCACTATGTAAAAACTGGACATTTCAGGCAAAGAAGAAAACAAACAGACAGGAAAAAAATGGCCAAGGGTAAAATGGAGAGAAAGAAGAATTGGTCAAGAAACAGGAAGGTTTTGGTTTCACGCTCCACCCCCGGGCTGTGTATTAGTAAACACTGACCGTGTGAAAAAGTGACTGGTGAAAAGCATCAAGGTTTTGGTTACGGGAGTTTGCGCCCCAGCATGACTCTCCATTTGTCTGAGAGAGCCGCTGAGCTAGCAAACCTCTCTCACCACCTCCCTGCTGCTACACACACAGCACTGTTGTGTGTCACACAATTACACAGCAATTACCACACTACAAACAACTGGACACCAGCACATGGCTTGCTTAAATGGCTGCTGACAATAACAACATACTTTCAGAGATAACAAAATTCTGTACAAAATTCCCCCAAAACATAAAAAAATGAAGACTATTTTAGGATTTTTTTGCATTGTGATTCTTTCACATTTTCCCCTAAAGTTCTCTTTGTTTTCCCATTATTATATTTTCATTATTCCCATTATTCTTGTGATTTAGTAAAGAAAATACTGTAATCATTTTTAAAATGGTATTTAGCATCAATTAAAGGCAATATAACAAGAAAAATAACTACCATAATCTGTTAACCGTAATGCATAAAACAAAAAAAAAATCTCCTTTTCTTGAAAATAATGTGACAGTGCAAAAACTGTTAATAGCCTTTTTTAATTTTGCAAATCATATTTTCTTCTTTTAATTCCGAGATGACATGTGACCTGACAGGTATGGAGAGATTCAGTCCACTTTTTTCTCACGACTAAAACTGTTTGCCTTTTTTGTTCTATTTGCTCTGCCTCCCTAGAGAATTAAAATAGGTATGCTGGGGTACTTCTGGTTCACAGGCTAACAGGCCTCCCTCACAATGCCACAGGGGGGTTGGTTTTTACCGAAAATCCCAATTAACTGGTGCGAATATGTCTCTCTGGAGACTAGCGCCCGCGCTGCTCTGCGACCTCTCCCCAAATGAACTGCTTAGAAATCTTAAGCAATGTAATGTAGATCAGCTCCCATTGGACTAAAAGGCCAATGTCAAACGTATTCACTCTCTGTTCACACACGCATCTGTTATTGTACACTTACTCTCGCCATCATCTCTGTGGTGACATAAGGCATAAGAACACGGTCGCGCTCACGAGCTGTGCCGTTAAGAGAAAGGGAATTTTATTTCACACATTTGAGAAAGCTTTAAAAATATGTCAGTGGTAAAACATTTACTAAAATATAATGAAATATGTGTGATGTATATGTCGCTTTCAAAGTATTTGCAGATGGTGCAGCAGGGGCTAACTGGTCTGTGTTAACCGGCCAAAATTGGAACCCTGGCTCTAAACACAGAAAAACAAATGCAAAACAGCACATCATCAACATCACAGTGTTTTCTCTTGCACTAAATAAACCGCTGGCATTGTTTTTTCCGACCGAAATGTTGGAAAACGTAATGGTGACAAATTTGTCATCTGTATCCTTTATCTTGAGTGCCTGGCACATAACATACAGCCACAAAAACTGGCATCAAAACATATGGAAAATATCCAAGAGCAGCACCAGCATGACACACTGTACAGGTCACTCTCAAAAACATTACATTCAGGTTTAAAGATTAAGTGTGTATACCATATTCTCTACAACTGAAACCAGATCACTTTACTGTTTAATCACAATCTTACCTTTACTTTTTAGCTATTTCAACCTATACAAATACGAACGTGACGCCCAACAGTTCATTCAGTTACACCCGATTCAACACCATAACTTTACAATGACTTTTCTGAAAATCAGACTTTCTTGTTGTGTTTATCTGCTCATGTATCTAAAGATTTTCTTCAGATTGTAGACTGAACTTTTCTCTCCAAACTAAAGTTTTTACTGTTATCAGTAAAACTACTGTGTAATTTAAATACTGTAGAATCTTGTTTGAGTGCATGTGTACATTTGTATACAGTATGTTCACCGTTTACCTATAGAGCTTATAGGGAACACATCAACAGAAATTTTCCAAGTTTCGAAAATTAAACAGACATTGATGCCACTGTAAAAATGTTTAACCCCCATAAAGTTATTCTTGTGCGTGCACATGCCCCTGTGGTGTTTGTGAGTACACTGAGATGCAAGATTCCTCAAATCTAGACAAACTGCTTGTCAAGTTCACAGCAGGAGGACAGTCTTAAGTGCTTTAGTACACAGTTTATAACGTGTACATGACAAACAGTCGCACTCTGTAACATCACTCTCAGCACTGGTCCACACAGACATCTCGTCTTGCCTCATTTTCTGGATTTATCCAGTCCCATCATGAGCAGGACCAAAGACAAGAGACGATTTAAAATGAGCCTGAAATTCCCATTAAAAGCTAATCTCCTCCCAGTCACTCTGGCCTCAGATCTTCATACAGACTCAAAGACAAAGAAGACTAAACCCAGAATAAATTGCAGCACATACCCAGAGCAATTCAAAGTTTAATAAGCCATATATTAAGGCCAACATCACACAACATAAGTGAGGGCCTAACGCCACTGCCATGCAAATAATGTTAGGGCCACTCCAATTAGAAGTGTCTGCTAAAACAAATTATAAAAATTGTAATTCGGTTAATATAAAACAATCCACACGCGTGGTGGTGGTGACAAAATTATTGAGGTAAATAGAGAAGCAAAGAGCCAATCTCAAGTGCTGAGTGATAGTGATGAACTGTCAACAGTGAACTGTTTAAAAAAAAGACTTTTAATAAGACAAAATACACAAACTTCAATACTAATTCTCATATTGAAAGCCTTTCGAGAACACATTCTTAAAAAACGCAGGACTATGTTTGACTCGGGGTTTGTTCTCTAAAAAAATAGCCAATTGTTGTTATTTAGGTCTTCTATATTTAGTGGCTTAATTATCTGTGGGTGTGAAGCCGGGCGTTCAAAGCACTGAAATGGGGAATGACATCGGAATGAGTCAAAGTATAGGAACAGGTACAGAGATGGGAATACGGTATGTATCCAGATAGCTTAGGAAAAACTTTGGGGCATCTGTGCAAGATTTGCTAAAAAGCATTGTTTTCTATTTTAAGCAAGCTGATAATGAGTGGATTCCTAAGTTAACTTGTACATGTGCTGAGTATCTCTTTACAAAATGCAAATGTGTCTAAAAATAACACCAGACATAAAAATAACAATCACACAAAAAATGTAATATACAAGCGTATGTTGCTTAAGCTATGTTTAGGGTACGAGTATGGGCACAGGTGTTGATATAGAAGGCGTTATAATCGGAGACAGTTTTGCTCTTTTATTGTGATCTGCGTTTCTCATGTTCCTCACATAATCTATATTACTCAATGTCTTGGCCCACTTCACCACAGTAGAGGTATGAGTGCACATTCTTATAAACAGAGCTAAGATAACATTGCACAGGAACGCTTAAAGTGTGGAACTGTGAAAAGAAATTAAAAACTACTATACATGACCTGTAGTATATAGCCACATAAACAGTGAGAGAAGGCTTTAACTTCCCGTTACTGAGTGGCACGCACGAGGACGCGTTAGACACGGAAGAGCGAAAAAAAATCCAATAATTCAGATTGAAAAATTTCACGTTTCTGATTTCAATAAAGTTAAATCAAGTCAGACGTTTAGTGAAGGAGCTATTTACCTGAAAATGAAGAAACGTTTGCTTTGCCCCATCACTCAAGCGTACAGTGCAGCATGTGTTCACATTAAGTGCAAACACACTTTCTCTGCAGTTACATATCAAGTCGAGCCCTCGAATGTGTATCACAGACTTTAACTTGCATTCATAACAGGGTCAGTTTATACCCTTTTTATAAACTGCTGTATATTATAAATATATTAGCCCAAAATTCAACCTGGCTGAATGTGTGTGCAAATGTATAAAGATTCATTTCTGACTTTAGTATCAGTAGTAACAGTGCAAACGCTGCATGGGCCAAATGCACTATTTTATGGGGAAAAGAAAGGTTTCAATTGTATTTGTCAGTAAATATACAAAATAAATAGATGCATCACAACTGTAACTTAACCCATTACTTTCAAAAAGTAATCTGATTACATAACACGTGTTACCTCAACACAGTCACTGTCAACTGAAACCAGTTTATTTTTTTCAACAGAGCCCCATAAGTGTAAGATATGAAACTGCTTCCTGTATGCTTTTTAAAGTACAATAGTGATACTGTGACATCATCACAGAGGCTTGCGGAAAAGAAGCTACCTGCTGCGTTTGACTCACTCAGAAAGTAAAAACCAACGAGATTGTTGAACTACAAGTCTGTTGTGTATCAAGCGATTCGCACACTGCTACAGCAAACCAACATGATGAAAACCAAAACAAAGACATTTCAGACTGAACGCTGTGAGGCAGAGCAAAATAAATAAAAACAGAAAGTGTCTGACATAGACCAGAGAGCTGTCTCTGTGGTTATTTTTGTCTGTTTACATCTGCACAGCCTAATGCACTGCTTGTATGGAAGCCAACAAATATGCTATATACGATATTATTTATATAATTATGGGTTAATATGGGCAAAAATTATTATATCACTTACGGTTACAATGTAGTTGGCAAAAATCACACTTACCTCCTTAGCTCATAACTATTCATAATTTCTAAAATCATTCAACTTAGATGAAAAGATACGAAACCCTAACTTTTAAACCCTCAAGTCCACAACATTTACCCCTAAACCGATTCCTGAACTCTGATTGGACGACAGAATATACTTTCTGGACCAACATGGATGTCGTTCTGTTAACATGTTCTGAAAACTTGCACATCTAGCCCAAAAAGTATTTTCATAGCACTGCATCACACAAGAATATCTGCAAAATTTAAGCTTTAAATGTGAGTGTTTTACAACACTTTTGTCAGATCATAAACCCTCCCATCATCCTCACCACATAAAGTAAACAATCACTCTGGCTCATCTGTTCTCCTCTGACCTCTGTCTCTCAGATTGGGCTGTTTCTGGAATTAATTCCGCTGTGAAGAACAGTATAAATATTCTAGAGTTATTTAAACAGCCATAAACAGGGATTCAGGGATAACAAAGGTGGGGGAGTTCATGCGCTATCTGTACTGTTAATTAAACGTTTGGAGAGCGCATCCTTCATTTATACTGCCCCTAAATATCAATGTACAAACATGACACTGATTCTAATTACTAATTATATTCGTTCTGCAACAAAGTAATTACAGGCAATTTTTACGCTTATCAGGTTAATGCAAAGGCAACGGATGTACTTACGCAGCATAAACGTTTGCATTTCCAAAAGGAAAGGCCAGTGATTGCAAAACAAAGTTTTAGGCTTGCTTAATGTAAAGGTTTAACGTAATCTTAAAGTTTGGTATGCATTACAATTCAGTATGCAAATATTACAGCAATGTGTTTTTGGTTACACAATAGAAAGGTCGCTGTTAAAAATGTACGTTAATAAAATATTTTCAAACTTTGACAATACATGTCCCTTAAATAAAGTATATTTAATATAAAGCATGCTGTGGCTGGGATTATTATTACTGATAATCCCAGGTATGAAGTCAGGGACTTCACATAACCTGTGAGACACAGACCAAGTGCCTTGGGTCAAACAAAATTCATCGTTTAATACTTTAATACATAGGATAATAAAAGAGATATTTCTAGTCTTTGATGCTGATTGGTCAATAGCGATTAACATGTGTATTAATGATACAGCACAGATATCCTCTTTTTTGAGCTTTTCGTATCTGAATGTTATTTATGCTGCCTAGCAATGTTCTGTTACTGTGTACAGGTCAGGGACTGTATCAGAGACTATTTAAAAAAATAATAATAATAATAATATATAATAATCATTTGTGTCCCTAGTATTCTTATAATGTGTAACTGTTTTATAAAAGCAAGGCATTGCGGGTGGGCTGTAATGTTAAAATGTATGTATATGTACATACGTATAAATGGGTTGATAAGGGTTAACACCCTTCAGTTGTGATTAAACCCACAATATAGCATGACCTCTTATATCGGAACATTTAATGAACGCTAATACAGTGCAGCTTTTCAAGTACTGTAATAAACAGATGTATACCACTTTACTTGGGTTCACACATATTTAACTACAAACAAATGCTTGAAAAGAGAAATAACCTCACTCTGACCCGCGCTGGTAAATAAGTAATGTAAATCCTATACAAAAACAATTGTTTAATGTAATAGGTCTGGTTTATTTCCCACACGTACAGTAACAGTGACATCCACATATGCGTAATGCGTTCAGCTCTACGGCGTTATTACGGTTTGAAATTCATCCAGATGAAAAATGCCTTTTTAAACACCATGCGGTCCATTCAGGTGTAATGGAAATATCGTCTACTCATCATTCATTACATTGCGTTCAGCTGGGTAATTATTTCAATGAATCCCACACTGATGTGCTTTGCTAAATAAGGTAAAACCAGTTGTTAGCTGCCTCTGTGTGACACGATGTTAGAAATGTAGATTCTGCCCTCAGCCAGTTTGTGATTTACAATACACTAGCCAGAACATCAGCCAAATCATCTAATATAACAGTTACAAAAAGTTCCTCAGATCCTGATGAGCCAGTGTGTCATATTCAGGGACATGTGGCCTGTGATTGGTCATACGGATGAGGATTTGTTACAGAGGTTTTGGCATGTCAGCCTGCAGGGTTTGTTGTTAAGGTCACCTTTTTGGGCTGCTCATTACATAACCTTTTAAAGCTCCTCATCTCTTGTGACTGCTTCTCATGAAGGCCTCCAGCTACACACATTGTGCAGATGTGAAAAGCAGGACAACTGTAGGGGTTAAAGAAAAAATGTGTTATTTACTTTTATGTTGATCAAAACTGTATGTCTTTCTTCTTCATTCATATAATATTTCAAGAGCATCCTGCTATTTTTCTCTGTTTATATAAAATTAAATAACCACTTTAGATTTTTATGTATTTTGGAGCTTGACAGTTCCAGTCCCCATTCACTTCCATTATAAAGAAAGCAACGGCCACTGCATTTATTTTACAATTTACAATACATTTATGCATTTGACAGATGCTTTAATCCAATGTGACTTACAGCGCACTTTTTATCCGTGTATTGTCGCGTGTTTCATTGCACTGCTAATGAAACGCTCTACCAGTTGAGCTATGGGAACACAGGAACGTCATATGGAATGTGTGTTTCATATGAAGACAGAAAGTCACACACATTTGGAACAACATGAGAGTAAATGATGACACAATTTATCATTTCAACTATTATTTTTTTGTGAACTACCCCTTTAAGAATAACAGGTCTGAATGCTCTCATAGGAACTTTAAATGCTTTCAGTTTTTTGCCTTCAGGATCCGTGTCACGGCCAGCTGTTTAAACCGGATGTTGAGTTAAAATCAGTGGATCAGCCTCCTCTACAGAAGCGCTCACAGTGCTGATGTCAGGCATAAGTCCATATTTGACCAATCACTGAGGGCATGTTCAGTATTCACAGTTTAGCTATGTTAGCATTGCAGGTGTGACTTTCATATCCACACAATTATATCATTCTCCTACTGTCTGAATCCTCAACAGTAAGCCTTTCAAACAAAAAATATCCTATCAAGAGACCCTTTAGGGATCAAGGCCACAGCATGCGTCTCGGTGCAGAATAATGGTGAGTGATGGTGAATACAAAAACTGGGTGAGCATAGAGATGGTGCTTTTCTATGTATCCCTTGGGTTTCAATGTGAGCATTAACTTTGTGTCACATTGTATCTCACACGGAAACCCTGACACCAGCATCCATTAAATATCTCATTTTATGGACTGAAATGAGATGGGGAAAATGGGGAAAAGAGAGGTACTGCAGATTTAGATCATGTGGAGTATTACAGCGGCATGTTCTGAAAGTTCCCCTGAGATCACTCCCTATACAGCAGCATAATCAGGAGAAAACAGACTCCATTCCTGAGAACTGAGAAATGATCAATGCATGCAAGAGACAACTCTGTAAACAAGAACATACACTATCATATTGCATAAACTGATGCAAATTCACAGGGTATGTATGTTAGCGATCAGCCTGACAAATTCTATTACAGATCAAACCATTTGCCTTTATTTCTGAGAGAAACCGGTCTCAGATTTAATTATAGGCATATTAATTCAGGTTTGTTGGAATCAATTAGTGTTAGAAAAAACTATTTAGACAATTCTTAATCATTCTAGCAAATGCTTCATTAAAAAAGACTAAAATGTTTGTTTTTTAAGCCGAAACCTCCAGGCAAAAACATCCATCGACATACAAATTAACTATTGTTTGTAACAAAACTGACAAGTGCAAAACAATGAAGAAGGCATATGATGTTGTCAGGACTTTCAAAGTATATGATCAGTTTAACTTAAAATGCTA
>JAZGTI010009546.1:4202-18700 GCA_036877585.1 Botia kubotai | reverse complement strand
AAAATTATTAAATATTAAGATTTGATGTCTACGGACACTATTTGAGGCATGCTGTTGTTGTACAGACAGATGTTTTTCCTGGCATTTACCTGCTCTATTTTTCTGCCGTGCATAGAACCACTTTGGTCAATGATAAACACAACATTTTTGGGCATACGTTGGATATCTGAGGGTGCAAAGTAATGGACAAAATAGCCATTTGATACCTGAGGGAAATAAAAAAAAATGAATTATGAATATTATTAAAGTTCAGCACCGCTTAAATTTAATCTAGTTCTTTAATCTAGTTGCACAAAAAAGGCATTTTTCCATCTAAAGCACCCGATTAATAATCTCACCGTCATTTCTCCTTTAGGATTTTGTCTCTCAACATCATACGTTATGAGCAGGTTTCCCTTCAGCCCATTTTCACCACAGTTTTTACACTTGATCTGCTGGTCTCGAGTGGGGTAGAAGGTCACCCATGCCTGAAACGGTCCATTTGGTCATCTGGTAACTTTGTTACAAAAATAATGAAATTATCTTCACTTTTATAATCAACTCTTTACATCTTGGTCTGCTCTGGTTGTTTTGATGGCATTGGCCAAATCGTTGGTGCTTAGATCTCCTTTCACCTCCAGGAAGGAAATCCCTGGTTTTTCTTGGATGTGTACATCAATCTAACGTAAAGACAGAATAAATATGGGTTTGTTTAACCCTGCATCTAATGCATCTCGCATGAAACTAGTGAAGTGAATTTCCTTGCCTACCTTAAAATCTGCTACTGGCTGGGTGGGTTGAGCACTGATGAGCAGCTCATACTTGCCAAGGCGACGCTTTAGCAGTTCTTCATAGGTCAACTCGAAGGTCACTTTACTGAGAGCAGCAACAGTCACTGATGTTTTAAAATCTTCTAAAGTTCTTCCTACGGTCCTGAAATACAAATGCAGCCCATTTTATTACTATCTATCCTGTAAATACACATTTTACAGGTGATACATATGTTTTTTTCAAATGTTCAGTACTTGATCAGTCCAGCGCTTTGTCCTCGAGATACTGCCTGACTGTACTGCTGCTGAGCTTCTGCTTTCTCCTTCACGACTCCATCATAGGTCTTCCCCTCTATGGTCCTACCAAGATAATGAAAAGACTCACATCAATCTGACTTTCAAATTAAAATTTTGAAAATCTGAAAATAAGTTATGAGACCGTTTTAAAAATAATTTATTTAATGTTACCGATAAACAAAGCAATATTGTAAAACCACAGTCATTTTTAATGTTCAAAAATGTGTTTTTTCAAATGTTTGTGTATTTTCATACATTCTGAATTTGCTGATGAAGGCATTCTTGGGTATCTTCACCTCAAAATGGATCTCTTGAGATTCATTCAGTTTGTTCGCCACGCGGCTCGTGATGATCGTGGTGGCATAGCGACTCTTTACAGCGGACTTAATGTGGAAGCTGTAAATATCTACGTTTTGTCCCTGCGTTGGAAAAACAAAACACATTTAGGTTTTCTGCTGTAACAGAGAATGATTGGCTGATGCGCATTTACGCCTCCCTTCGGCGCAGGAGTGCTCAAATATTAACAGCTCGAAAAGAACATAGAGAAAAGGTCTTTGGTCTAAAAGACAAATAAGACTTGATGTCAACATCAATGCGGACAAATTGCAAAGATAGAAGCAACTTTGTGTTTGTGTGTGTGTGTATACAACGTGTAGAATAACAGACTATACCACAAGCCAACGGAATGAACCAACAATTATAAGCTTTTCTGGTTTATCGGCTCTAAACATTGATCTCAAAGACAAATTATGCCTTTATTTTTTTACCTTAAGAACTTTGTGTAGTATTTTAGATTGATTCAACGTATTAAGAAATGTTTCGACATCTTAAGTGACCTTTGACCCTCACCTTCTTAACGGCACCTGAAGTGACAAAGATGAGAAAGATGCCCAGCAGAATCACTCTCGGTCCCGTTCGATTCATTGTGACCTGCAACAACAAGCAGAACTCTGCCTTTAAACTCGTTCATATAATGCTATTGGCTAATGTTGATGGTAGGCTGGAACCACCCCCCTTAGCTACTTGTAATAACAGCTTTAATCTCTTAAACCCCACAGGAGAGCAGAATTTGATGTGGACTGAAGGTTCCCAAATACTGTGTAGGTCACAATGGTCAAGACGATAGGAAGAGCAAAAAAAAACAACAAATCAGATGCACGTAAAGCAAGTACATGAGGGTCTCAGGGTCACTGTGTTCACCTTCCACCCAAATTTATTTTATTTTTGTGTTTATTTTACCCAATTTAATGTTGTATTTTCTGGTTATTTCTGCTGAGAGATTAAACTGAGACAGCCTAAATCCAGTCGTTTCCTGTTAGCATTGGGACAATGCTGCAGTTTTTATGGATGTAGGCTGTCTCAGGTTTTAATGGGAAAATCTATGAAACATTGAGAAATTAGAAATTTAGGTTTCCTTTGTATTGACAGGGTTCTTGATGTCAGCGTTCAGATCCTAGAGGAATAATATTAATGAAATAATGTATGAGTTAATTCTATTCTATTCTATTCTATTCTATTCTATTGTTAATAGAGACCTGCAAAGGATGTCCGAGTCAGACTTTTAGCGCCCAGTGTACGTACGAAATAACCTGTAGCAGGCGCTCTTTCCTTAACTGTAGATGTCGCAGTAGATTTACTTGTGATTGTTTGGAGGCTGTCCTTACCTGTAGCCTATCTAATGATTGTACTAAAGAGTGTTATTGTGTGTGTGTGCGCAATATACAGTGCCTTGCAAAAGTTTTCATACCCCTTGAACTTTTTCACATTTTGTCACCTTAGAACCACAAACTTAAATGTATTTTATTGAGATTTTATGTGATAGACCAACACCAAGTAGCACATAATTGTGAAGTGGAATGAAAATGATATACGGTTTTCAAAGTTTTAAGCAAATAAAAATCTGTGTGGCGTGCATTTGTATTCATATTGTATGCCGTCCACCTAAACTGACAGACGAGCAAGGAGAGCACTGGTCAGAGGCCCATGGTCACTCCGGAGGAGCTGCAAAAATCCACAGCTCAGGTGGGAGAATCTGTCCACAGGACAACTGTAAGTCGTGTACTCCACTAATTGGCCTTTATGAAAGAGTGGCAGAAAGAAAGCCATTGTTGAAAGAAAGACATAAGAATTCCCATTTGCAGTTTGCCACAAGCCATGTAGGGGACACAGCAAACTGAAAGAATGTGCTCTGGTCAGATGAGACCAAAGTTTAACTTTTTGGCCTAAATCCAAAGCGTTATGTGTGACGGAAAAGTACCACTGCTCATCACCCTGAACACACCATCCTGAAAACATGGTGATGCTTTTCTTCAGCAGGGACAGGAAAGCTGGTCAGAGTTCATGGGAAGATGGATGGAGCTAAATATAGAGCAAGAAGAAAGAGAGAAGAAAACCTGTTGGAGGCTGCAAAAGACTTAAAACTGGGAAGGAGATTCACCTTCCAGCAAGACAGTGACCCTAAACATACAGCCAGAGCTACAATGGAATGGTTTGGATCAAAAAATATTCATATTAGAATGGCCCAGTCAAAGTTCAGACCTAAATCCCATTAAGCATTTGTGGCAAGACTTGAAAATTGCTGTTCACAGACGCTCCCCATCCAATCTGGCTGAGCTTGAGCTATTTTGCAAAGAAGAATTGGCAGTCATTTGGCAGAATTGGCAGAAAATTTCAGTCTCTAGATGTGCAAAGCTGGTAGAGACATACCCCAAAAGACTTGCAGCTGTAATTGCAGTGAAAGGTGGCTCTACAAAGTATTGACGCAGGGGGGCTGAATACAAATTCACACCACACTTTTCAGATTTTTATTTACTTAAAATTTTGAAATCATTTTCGTTCCATGTCACAATTATGTGCTACTTTGTGTTGGTCTATTACATAAAATCTCAATAAAATACATTTAAGTTTGTGGTTGTAAGGTGACAAAATGTGGAAAAGTTCAAGGGGTATGAATACTTTTGCAAGGCACTGTATATCAATATAATCACGCAACACATAGTGAAAGAGATATATTATGATTAAAAATGGATATAAACAACATATATCATTATAGTCTTTATGAGGCACCACAGAAAAGTGATATTATGAGGCAATGCATTTCATGAATGTTACAGAGCGGGTCTGAGGAACACTTGCAGGCCATTGAGAGACAAAACTGAAAGTATTTCTATTCATCCAAAGAATGCTACTCAACTCGTTTATCTGGTCGTTTATCTTTAGTCATGTTTTTCTTGCTTTTCTGTTAAAACATTTGTCTGGCTCTGAGACTTTTCTAGAACAAACCCACGGAACATACACACAAACATACCGGTCATCGAGTTATGGGTAAAAGCACCCAAAAGTAGTCACGTTGATATAATAAACAGTTGACTTGATAAAAGTTGTCAAATGTTTTTGGAATGACGTGCCACAATGTGTATTCATCATTCATGAATGAGTTGGTAAAGTGAAATAATGAAGATGTGTTGTTTTTTCCAGCGATGTCAGTGAACACATAAACCTGAATTGTGTGTCTTATGAGTTCTGAACGAGCCATCTGGCTGATTTCATTATCTCTCCGTTTTGGGCGGTTGTCAGTTATTAACACAGACTCTCAGATCCAAATGCGACATGTTGCCATGATACATGAAGCAGAGCTGCTAAACAAACCCAGCTCTGTAGCAGAGAATGGACGGTGAACTTTGTCTGTTTCCTGGTTACAGTTTAACAAACCAGCAAATAACTTTGTTTCTTCCTGTACTTGTTTTCTAGGCTAAAGCGTGCGTCTCTTTGTGTGTGTGTGTGTGTGTTTGCGTGTACAAGTATGTTGTTGGGTTAGATGTAAGGTAAATCAATAGCGTTGGGAGGGGTGAGTTTATCATGTGCATTTAAGATCCCTAACACACATGCATTTAATAACTGCTTCGATGTCAGTAACGTCATTTTGGTTTAGGTCGGGCAACACAATCGGCTTCGAAAACACTTTTCACGTCCTACTGACGTCTGAGCAGTAAGTATGTTTTTTACCTTTATAGCGAGTTTGTTTTGTCCGGTGAACGTGATTCTGTCATATTTTATATCGTGTTATTATTTAATTTGTATAATGTATTTTTGTCATTGTCAATTTCATGTCAATTGTTTCTTTTTCTATATAATTTATTTTATTTATTCACAAACGACTGAACAGTTTACAGTTACGTACGCCACTGCAATACAATTTCTTTTACTTTAATACAATGACATTCGCACATCTGTGTGTTTGGGTGAATATAACCATATAACCAAAAGGAGAATATAACCATAATCCCGATAAAACAGCGAACATGATTCATAAACACCCACGTAATGTTCCAGACACACCTGAGCTTTTACTGGAAGATTTACCTGGTGCTTTCTGACGTGTCCGGACTTACCGACTGGTTTAAAACAGAGGCTTAATGAAACAGTTCTCATAATCTGAATGGAGGAATGGCGATTGATTTATTTCAACGTCTCTTTTAGGTATTGAGGATATTATGCGGTGTACTTTTACGTTTTTGCGCTTCCTGGTCAGCGAGATTCGCGTAATGGATCAAGGTCTCGGAGGACTGGCTGCCCGAACCGATCACATCGACTATGTTTTTCATGTATACTCTTGAAGACCTACAGAGACTACAAAGCGAAGGACACACATAGTGGGGACTTGTTCTTTTCCATCTTCGAGATTAATCATTTGTCGGATAAGAGAGCGAAACTATTGCGCAATGAAGTTATGGTGGAGATTTCTGCTGCTCCTATTGGTCAGCGCTGTTGTGCGTTCACTAGAGCAAGTTACACACAACCCACACAACCCACAGAACAATATCTTCTGTCCTAAGGTTGGTATGCATACTAACAACAATATTTTTAATTGTATGTATACGTATTTTTATTTGGATTAAATGTAGCTACTAATGTTATCAAATGAAAGTTTTGCAATTTACACGTTTTCTTTATCATAAAAGTGTTCATAAAGTCAAATAAATAATACGAATATACGTAGCATACATATTACAAATTACATATTATATTATATTATATTATATTATATTATATTATATTATATTATATTATATTATATTATATTATATTATATTATAAAAATAACATCAGTGCAGAGCACAGATAATTTCCAGATACAGGCGAGACCAGATCGATTGAGTTTTAACCTGCTGTTTCTTCAGGGTCTTTTAAACTGCAGGCTGAACCACACAAACCCTCTCAGAGCACATGACGCAGACTGCGGGCCCGCTCGTGTGTGTTCTCTGACTGTGAAGCCCAAACTGTGCTGTTACGATGAGAACTGCAAACCTTGTTTGTGGATCAACATCCAGCTGGTTTTAATCCTGGATGAGGAGGACAAGGAGGATGAAGAAGGATCGGTGTATGATGATGAGAATGGAGGTATGTCATTATAATAGTTGTGACCAATGATAGTATACAGAAAAGCAATCTGTATTAACACAAGGTTTCTGATGTTAGGGCATTGGGATTTAGGACGCACTCCACCCACCGATGACTCAACGGAAGGTCAAAGGGTAAGAGCTACTGTATGTACAGTCCCAACAGACTGTTGTTAGAAATGATCACTGTGTGAGCCGTACTCTGCCTTTCTTTCTTTTTGATTCGCTCAAAATATTTGGTGCTGCTCCACAGCTAACAATTTTAGGTTGTAAGAACATTTCTCTAACGTTTGCATTAAGTGTTCACATTTTTATTTGGAATATTCTAGGAACGTTTAAAATGTCCAGTTTTTGGATGTTGTATTAACGTTATAAAACATTATTGGTAATAAAAATGTTATGCAAACTTTTCAACGCTTTAACGTTTTTAAAACGTTCCACTAACAACTTAAGAATAACATTTTTTATATATATGTTAAAAAGTTCTACTCATGTTACTGCATGAATGCTATTTGAGAGAATCGTTTAGAGAATGTTCTGGGACTGTTCCCTGAGTAGCTTGTCTTTTGCTGGTTAACTCCACAATGTTTATGATTTATCACTTGTCCACAGAAGATATCAGCAGCATTAATTATAGACTTTAGTTTAACCTTTAAAACTTGTTTACTGTTTAATGTTAACTTTTTAATGTCCTCTTTTTCAAGGAATACCCTCCCTGTGAAGACCAGCTGGGTCATCAAGGCAGGCCAGGTACATTAACACAAATCTCATATGGTTCTTCATTAGTATTTTAGTGCTCTTGGACCGCACAGGTTCATTGGGCTATTCATAGGTTGATTCTTCTTCAGTGTATAAATCTCTTATCTGCCCGTAATGTAGCTGCTATTACGATATGCTACACATCAGCCGGAAGACTCCCCACATCTTGCAAGAAAATAGACTTCATAATGACATCCGCTACAAGTTACAAACCATTTAATGTAAGTGTCACCCAATTTATTCATCTAACCATTTGCCATTTTTACATTTTCATATCCTGATTTTTCACAGAAATATTTGTAATGCTGGATTAATAAAAATAAACCTTATTTCTAGTTTCATGATACACTGAAACACTATTAATGCTAATTATTAATGCTAATTATATGTTAATGCAATTTTTTGTCAGACTTTGTTATTAAAAAGCCCCCATTAGCTGGTGTATTTTAAAACCACACCGTAAACAAAATAGATTCAAAAATCCAGAGAATTCAGCAATGATAAAGGTAAACCCAACAAATATGTGTACAATGTGGTGAGGTGGGCATACAGTCAGTGTGTTTCCTTTAACAGTTGACTCTGGTGGAGTATGAGGACGTTGAATTTGGCAGAAAACTGAAGATTACTGTCAGACCTTCCAGTCAGTCAACTGAGGCAGAATTTCCTACATTAAGAACAGGTGTTTTCACTTTCTGTATACATGAGTTGATTTGATTTAACAGTGAATCTAGTGTTATTAAACTTCCTTATTGTCTAGCATCTGAATTTTCCTTCGGATAATTAGGAATGTGTTTTCTGTTATAACCAGCAATGAAATTTAATGTAAAGCAATATCAAGTGTATTGCATGCATGTAACAGAGTATCTTCCCCTTATAATTTGTTTGCGAACTCTATTAATATAAGATGTATGATGATCTACAAAAATGTGACAAAATGTTTCTCTCATGGCAGTGTGTTCCTCAACCCAGCACAAGCACATAAAGGAGTGTAAAGGTACATTTAGATTAACTGTATTTTACAATGTATAAATACACTGAACACACAGGAAAATTATTTTATAATACCAATTACATTTAAGTGGATCCTAACTCTTATATGGAAAAGCACACCTAATTCAAAGAACTAGGTCTCTTATACACTCCCTATACTAAAACTTAGTATAGAACCACAGAGCTCAGTTCTAGAGTGGGCCTTATTGTTCTCTGAAGATTAAACCAGCTCTTGATGCCACATAAGTTCTACAGGTGAATGTATGGGTTTCTAGACTCAACTTAAAGCATTTTTTTGTAAAGTTGGAGGGAATGTTTTTAAGGAACTTTGTGGAAAGTTTTCCTGGTGTCTGGCTCAAAAAGACATTTTGGTTTCATTTTTAATCTTCTTTTTTTGTACGGTGTAAGAAACGGCAGAACTGGTTTAATTCACAGTGTTTTCTCACGTTCATTGTCATTCATTAATTGTCATTCTCACACTAATAGGTCCCAGGGTCAAATATATAATTGACCAACAAAGGGGCGTGGTTAAGCTGGATAATGTAGATGGTGCTTCTAACCTCTGTATGAAACGGGGAAAACAAGGAAAATGTTTTGTAAGTAAATATTATGTCTGTACATTAAATACATATAATACATAACTCACTGGCCCAGCGTGGTACAAAGTAATTCTATATTTTCTTATGTTAACTTTAATACCCTTGTGTTCTCAGCACCTCCCAAGTAACATCATTCCCCTGGATTTAATCACAGACTGCACATGCTTTCAGGTACTGTGGCTTTCTTTTAAACACACACACCCAAAACAAATTCTTGCGAAACTCAGTTTCTATCATTATTTACCCTGCCCATGTCTTTATGTCTTTAAGATATCATTCAAGTACAGGTGATTTGAAACAATGACAATTTGTAAAAAGCGCAATTTAAATAAAGTTGACTTGACTTGACTTTATATTTGTGTATGTGTGTGTGCCCACATTCTAGGCTTGGAAAGAAGGATCAGCTCGTTTGGAATTCTGTCCTTTTGAACAACATCCAGGTAAACACAAAATTGAAGAATCAGAAACATCTCAGAAACCTCAGGGTGCTGTAAAACCCTCCACTGGGTCCAACCTTCTGATTTTTAAGAGTGTGCAAAATATATTCAAGCCGATGTTGATTTGTTTTCTCAAAATGTCTTGGACCAGCAAATTTTAAAGAAAATGTCCTGAGAAACTTATCTGTGTCCGTGGACCACACCAAGACGTATGATGGTCAGCCCGTGCTGGACTGGAATTTAACGGCCCCCTGCAGGCTCCGGGCAGAACTGTGGCCCTGTCGAGTTGAATCTGAGGGAACATGCAGAGAGATTCCTGGTTTCAGACAACAGTGTTCCAATGAAACACACTGGGAGGAAAATGTCACAGCATTATGGGTAAATATATATATTAATATAAATCTTCATTTTTGAATGAAGCCTCTCAGGAATCTGTTTAAAATATCATATAGCCTTAAGATTGTAGGTATGTAAACCAGTAAAGCTTCATTTATATGCTGCACCTTATAATTCATGTTTTTTAAAGATAGAAATTTGTGAAAAGATAAAAAAACTTTGGTTTTTGCATGTACCCTTTCAACGACCGTTTAACGAAATACGCGTTTGTCTCATAGTTTCATTTTCAGTCAGGTCAAATAAACATTGTCTGTTTTGACTCAGGTCAATATTTATTTTTACACATTGTACCAGAATTGTTTGTTTTAATGATATTATCATTAGCAATTATTTGCCTGTTTTCTTTGCAGGCCTCCGGTAAATTTGTGAATATCGACTCTTGCAATCACCAGCAACTCTGTGTGATGGTATGATGTTATCTTCCTTTCTTCAGATGTTTTTAGGTGTAACACCAAACACGAACGTGAACATAAGAAATGTTTTTTATTGTGTCTGTGTGTTTGTTAACAGCTTAAGGTGGATGGAAGGATTTCACAGTACTACTGTCAACATTCCCGTAAGTGTGAGAAAACATTTCCTAAACGTTCCGTGTAAAGTAGCCGTCTGTTGTTTGATCACAACGATTTGTTCGTTGTTCGAACGTCTGCTAACATTCATGATGTTTGTTTTAGTGGGACGACAGTATTGGAGTCTTCTTATTCCTCTGGCGTTCATCATTGTTTGCCTGACGATTTTTGGAATCTTATTACTTGTGAACAAACTAAAATGTAAGTCTTTGCTATTTACAGCCTGCCTGTCAAATATTGTAATGTTCTTTATGATCTTCATGCGCTTTTAAGATCTTTGGGTTAAATTAAAAGCTCCAGATAACCACTGTAGCTGTAGTAGCACATTGACTACAGAAAAATACCCCCTAACAGGGAACATTTTCATAATGTTCTTCTAAAAGTTCTCTTAAAGTTATCCAAAAATGTTCTTGCAGTAATATTAGTAATCATATGTCAAAAACATTATTAAGTCGTTCGTGGAATGTTTAAAAAATGTTCCTGAATTGGGAAAAAGTTTGAATAACTTTCTAACCAAGAAATACAACGTCTAAAAACCTAGAACTTTCAAAATAACGTTTTTAACATTTTTGTTACTTAATGCCAATGTTGGGAACGTTCTTACAGCGTAAAATGGTTGGGATTAGTTCCTGTGCTATCAGAGCGTAAGTGATCAGTCTAGATTATCCATCTCAAAGCCACTTTCTGAGCCCGGAGTGAATATTTACGACATAGAAAGACAGATGAAGTTTTTGTCTGGAGTTTTGAGTTGCTGGTTACACTGACCGACTCTGTGTTCCTTTATGTATTTGTCTGTCTGCTCTGAATGGATCTATTCATGAGTCTCTTTCAAAGCTGCATATTTTTGTGCTGATCTGTGCGCGTTGCATGTATTCCATCTAACACTTGACACGTTCGACTCATTTTCTGTTTTGTGTCTGATTTTCTGTTTATTTTCTCTGCTGTGGATGTTTGGTGACAAATATGCAGATGCAGATATGACATTGAGATTTGACATGTTTGTGTTGTGTCTTGTTAACAGCGTGGATCAGTGGGTGGGAGAGACAATGTCATTGTCAAGGTAATTTATGTAACAGCAATCATGTTTATTTTATTTAATTAAAGGGGATTTTAACAGAATATTGAGTATCAACATCCAAAAGTTACAAAAATAATGCACTAAACATGGTGTACCAAGATGTGTTTAATTTAAAAAGTAAATGATGAATGTTCAAGCCACACACAAGACCTATAATATTTGATAAATGTAAATTTGTTGTTTCATGTAAGACAGGAAATAAAATCTATTTTCATTATAATGATCTATATATATATTTCTTTTTCTAGATACAAGGGGGCAGGTGTTGTTGCTGCATTCATCTGCCACCGAACACCAAGCACAACTGGTGTGCAAGCTGGGCCAAATGTTTTCAGAGCTGGGTTTCAGCGTGTTTTTAGACCTTTGGAATCATACAGAGCTTAGTTCCATGGGCCCGGCACCATGGTTCCACTCCAAGCTTAGTCACATCCAAAAACATGGAGGCAAAGTTCTTCTGATGCTTTCACCAACAACACTCCAGAGTGCCGAGTGTTACTGGAATGTTTCCAAGAGAGGGAAAGAAGAAATACACAGAAGCTCTGCCACATATTCCTCCTCAGATGTTTTGCGGGCTGCCCTAGGCTGCATTTCAGCTGAACGCCAGAAGGGCGGCGCTGCTCAGCATTATGTTCTTGTGCATCTGGACAATCATGAGCACCTTATCAATGAGGAGGGTGACATGCCAAAGCTGTTCAGGGGCTTGCCGCTCTATAAACTCCCCTCACAGACTCAAGGACTGCTTATGGAACTGTGTTCGGAAAGCCAAAATAGCCTGAGCGGGAAGCTAAAGAAGATGTGGTGGACGAAGAGAGCACAGAGCAAGTTGGCCCAAGGACTGCAGAACGTTTGTAATGAGAAAAGGTCGAGGACTGAGTCAGTGCTCACTCAGGAGGATTCACTGAGCCTAAACATGGAAGATACGGAGGAGAGGGTTTACTTGAAAAAAGAACAATTCTAAAGCATTGCTTTATGTTGACTTCTTCAAGTGCAAAAAATGGCATGCTTTTCTCATTTTTATAGATATCATGCTACCATGGTAATAGTGCCATGGTAATGTCACGATTTTAAAGGCATTTAGTAATATAATTTTTTCAGGCATATGTCATGTGCTAAATGATCAGTAGCATGGTATTACGTGGCATGGTATTTTCCTGGCAGAAATCACAGTAGGCTAAATGTCAGGCATGTTATTTCTCAGGTACAAAGGACAAAACAAACTGATCATGTAATAACAGGAAGTAGGCCTAATTTAACAGTTCCAGGGAACCTAGGTAAGATTTCCTGACCTAGTACCTGACTTACCCAGGTATAGTTTATCATACTTTCCTTATCGTCACCTTCCGTCCTCCCATCCTAAATACAAATATGTTTAATATAAAATATATTTTAATTTATGTATATATTTTTGTTTATAATATATAATTCAACAGTTTTCTAAATTTTGCCATTTAAAATAAACCTAAATTTTAGGTTGCACTGATTTACAGTTCATTGACAGTTGACTTGTTGCGCTCTCACGGGCTGCAGTGGGGTGCAGGATAAAAATACCGCACACGAATTCCACGTCTATAAATAAACTGCGGTCACTTGAGAAGCGCAGAATGATCGCGTCGTCCGCCAGATGCCACTGCGGTGGAGAACTAGTCAAAGAAAACTAACGTAGAATGACAAGTGGTAAGAACAAGGCTAACCTAAAGTAGGCGGGGTCTGCTGGAACTGGTTAGTGTAGGCAATAATCCGTCTACTTTAAGTCGTCTATTTTTATGTTTGTTTTCAATTAAATGGCTTGTAAAATTTCTCATTGTCATTACAAAGGTGTAAAAAATTATATGTGTATATATTATAATAAAATATAATATTTAATTATTTATTAGCTGAGGTCGGATTTCTCACGTGATATTTGTTACCTATCTCAGCGCTAGATTACTAGATGATCTTAAAATAATACTAATAATATTAGGGATATTGCTGTAAAGAACCAACCTTTATATATATCAGTATGTGGTTTAGTATATTTTAAACGGTTTTAAATTTTAGTGTACCACTTCTCCCGTTATATGGAAACATCCTGGGATTTGCAAGCGGCTCAAACGGGGCTCCTGCAGTACGAGTTCATGCGCCATCTTATTGTATCCTAGGAGTCGTATGTAAGAGAGAAACAAGCCACCCAATGAACGACACTCAGTGACATACTATGGCGAAGGCCTGGCTGTTAATTTAATATTAATGAGCCAGCCGATTGCCATATTCCTAGTTTCTTGTACAGTGTAAATGTGTTGAAGTGAATCGGTGCACTGGACGTTTCTGGAGTAGCATGGCGTCTTAAATCCGAAAATCTGTAGAAGCCGGTTTATATTGACACCCCAACCAACACTCTCGCCTGTTTTGTGAGTCTGTGCAAATGTTTTTCCTGCAGAATATTTGCAAACTGTTTTCAGATGTTAAGTGTATACTTCGGTTTTGATACATTTACACTGCAGGGGTTTAGCTTGTTAAATCGATTATTACGTTATGATAACGCCTGCGCCTATTGTATTAATCTAACTGTAATGTAATAGGAATGTTAATCCTAACAATACGTAACTTTGTTTTGTTAAAATGAACTTGTTCTTACAGCAATAGGTTAGAATTTAAACCATCCGCGTTAGGAAATAAAACTAAAACTAAAATTTTATGTTTCAGACAGAGATGGCGACAGAGAGGCAAAAGTTACGGATTGCAGCTTGAACAACTTCATGCGTTTATAACTTCACTTTACGTAAAAAATATTTACTTGAGATTTCTAAGTAAAGTTGAAGACGTTAAAATAAGTACTAATAAAATACATGGACATAAATATGAATACTTTACATTAGTAGCATTTAATTGAAACAGTTTTACAGTTATTGCCAGGCAACATATTTAAAAATATATATTTTGTGCAAAGTTTTCTATATAAAGATGGAAATACTATAACTTTTTAAATAGTTCACACCTTTAAAACGCTAAATTATTGCTAACAAAAAGAGAATGTCAAAATTTACACCATCATAATGCAATGTTTTATTGTCAGGTATGTCAGTTTTTATGTCTTTATGTGTCTATACCAATTCTTCTAACAGTAACTTTTCCGGTAACCAGTCTGGTAACTAGCCTGTGGAGAGTGATGTCACACTCTCAGTTCTTCTTCCTGTCTGCTGTGTTCTTCTTGGCTCATCCTGAACTGATCTTGGGTCAGAACTGCTCAGA
>JAZGTI010009545.1:0-18700 GCA_036877585.1 Botia kubotai | reverse complement strand
GTGAAAAGCGCTATACAAATAAAGTTGAATTGAATTGAATTAAATAGGCATGATTTGCAAATAAGAAATCAAAACTGCCATAGACCACAAGAATAAACTTTCAATTTTTATTAATTACATGAGTTACACAACCTTCAAAACACTGTTGAGTTCATAATGTAAAGCAGCTGGTATAGAGAGAAGCACTGGGTTCTTTTTGATTGATTTTGTACACTGTTTTGTATTTGTTGATCATTTATTATTATCCTTGAATTTGAAGTCTTTATTTTGTTAATTGATGTTTAACCTGCCTGGCAAAATAAATTGTTTTCCTTGATATATTTGAAATTAAGAAATTGTTATTACCAGTAGATTAGAAGGAGTCCAGGGTTACCGCAAAATAAAGTGTCAGGATAAGATCAAACTGGGGACTTGTATTTAAATGGAGCATGGAGCACATCAACCAAGATTCCCAGATTTCTGTCTCACCTGACTAAGCAAATTGTGTGATCGTGACTAACATAATTGTTTTTAGATCAGAGCAAGCATGGGGCGGCCAGGTTTAATGCTATTAGTTTACCCAGCAACCTCTGACTAAAGATCAGACTGACCGTTTTGTGATCGTGAGATCCGCGTGTATTGACCGGCGCGAGACTGTGCGACTTTTTGGGTCCCTAATGAAAGAATAACTAAGAGTATGAGAATTTACAAATAATCAAACTCAAATTATGATCAACAGACAATTGGAAATCACTAGCCTATATTACATATAAAATTGGAGTCAGATTAGAATAGACCACAGAGTCAATAAATCAAATTATATGAAATTAAAGAACTTTTGCAGAAGTGTTATGGAAAGGCAGAACATGTGAGAGACCTTCACCCATGCCATTGGATTCCGTCTTTGGGCCAATGAGTGGTCCTTTACAACAACATGAGGCATGTATGAGAATGTATGGTATGGTGTTTTCCATAGCACACGTAAAAAAAAATATTAAAATATCTATGATTGCTTGAAAAATATACTCAATTCAATATTATTGCTATAGCACTTTTCAAAATGTCTATTGGTAACATAGCAGCTTTTCAGAAATAAAAATATTTACAAAAAACAAAATGATATTTTAATGATTGTTTCATACAATATTGCCTATTGAGCTAACTAAAGGTGACAAAAATAAACATTTTTAAACAAATAAACATTCATTTTGACAAACTCATTTATATTTAAATAACATGACTCCTCATGTCTCCACATACAGCCCACAGATCATCAAGACACTAGGTGTTCTAGGTAATGCCAATATTCCCCTAGCGAGCAAGCCAGTAGAGATTTTAATAAAAAAACAACTATATTTATTGTCATATTTGTCTATTTATTGACAACATGATCCATCTGTCACATTGTAAATACTGTGGCTGTACATTGGTCAATCTTGTGCAGAGAAGAAGTACAAGTGTCATTCTGGATATCTCCCAAAGTTGCAATTACCATTGTGCAATATGGCAGCAAAGGCAGCATGCGACCCAGAGCACAAGAGAGCCCCTTTATTTTGCTAAAATTTTAAAAACATTATTTTATATATGTCATTGTTATGAATGACAGAATAGCACCTTGCCTAGTGTAATGAAGAATTTATTCAGCCAGAGATTAGGATCCATGTGCAGCTTGGTTTATTAGAATAGTCGACAGGCAAAATCAACAACAGCAAACAGGAATGGCGAAGGCAAAACAAAAGAGTAGCCGTGATACAGGCAGCAAACGGTCAATATCGATAATACAATCCAAAGTTGTGGCGGGCAGCAAACAATCAAGAATGGTTAAACAATCCAAGTCACAGGCAGGCAGCAAACAATCAATAAATGATAAACAGTCCAGATCATACACAGAAACCAGCAGGGAATAAACAAGGAAAACGTTCAGAATTGATGCTCAAGGCAAATCAAGACTTCGCAATGAGTTGTTGTAAATGTCCGGTTTATAAAGGTAGCAGTGATGAGGAACAGGTGGCAGGAAATGATCAGGAAATGATCAACGGAAGGTGAGTTGTATTCTGGGAGATTTAGTTCGGGAATCCAGTTAGTACTCTGGAGAGGGTGTCCTCTGGTGGCGCGGTGCAAAGGAAGCTGGAGCCTCCACTGTAACACCTAGACATCTGTGACAATTTTTAATACAAGGTCTCTCTAAATCCTCAAGTACAGTTTATATACATCTTATAAAAGGTGTATTCTTGGCCATGCTCATAATCACATACTCTGTAATTAACAGCGCCCCACTGTTTCAGTTTCATAGTAATAATTGTATACAATTGTATGTAATTTTGGTAGCTTTGATGGCACCACAGAGGGGCTGGACCACACTGGAATAAGATGGGATAAGAGAACATATTGTAACATCAAAATAATATACACTTTACAGGAAGTGTGCACCTCAAGGTATACAATATAAAACTCTTTGGAGTTTTTGGAATTTTTCACCATTGTTATTTTGTCTTGTTATCATTTATTATAGTTGGCATGTTCTGAGTATGTGAATTACATGATGTGGAACGCGGATTGTGGCCGATGTGGGTTATGGTGTCGCTGTCGGCGGAGAGTACAGTCGGGAGACGCAATGGTTAAGGGAAAAGGCTCCCTCGTAATTATTCCTCACAACTGTTTTTGTTTTGCAGTGAGTCGAAAGACAGGATAAGAACGGGGCTGTTGAGGAGCGGAAGTGACGACGACGACGACGCCGACCTGCGGAAGTGATTGTGTTTTGGGAAGCTGGAAAGCCCGTGCTGGGTTTTTTTTTGTGGTTAAAATAAACGAGTGTGTTTCATTCATCTGCTCCCAACCGTGTCGGCGGCGTTTGTGTGTTGTACCGCCAGGGGAAGTGTCACAGTGGTGTCGAAACCCAGGAATTATTTTTTTTGGTGTTCCCGTTTTACCGGAGATCCGGTCGGGGGACCTGCGGTTTCCGGCTGCGACCGACCTGTTCATCTGCCGCTGCAGAAAATGGGTGCTGAAGATGACCCGGAGGCATTCATTGAACTGTTCGAGCGCACAGCGGAGGCCTGCATCTGGCTGAAGGAGCACTGGGCAGTTTGGCTCATCCCACTCCTGTCGGGGGAGGCCCAGCTAGCTGCCCGACAACTCCCGGTGCAGAGCCTCCTCCACTATCTGGACATCAAGAAGGCTATTCTGCAGTCGCATCCCTGAGCAACATCGCCAGTGGTTTCGGTTGCTGACCCTCCAAGACCATGGACAGCCCTTTGCCTTCGCGCAGTAGCTCCGGGAGGCCTGTCGGCTGTTGCTACGGCCGGACGAGTGCGGTGCCGAGGGGATCATGCAGAAGGTGGTGCTGGAGCAGTTCATGCTCCGTCTTCCGAAGAAGCGTAGGTCCAGTGCCATCACCCCGAGTCCCTCGAGGCTGCAATCCAGCTGTCGGAGGACCATATGGCGGTGTATGGGGCCACCCCAGGCCCGTCGCACGGAGGGGAATCAAAGGAGAACCAACGCCGTAGCCATTCTGAGGCGGACCGCCACTGCAGCCCCTACACCCACACCACCCCCTTCTCTCTTGGCTCCACTGCGGAGTGTCCTTCAGCCAGCAGTGTGGAGGGGAAGCCCGGGTCGCTCAGTTGGCACTGCGGGGAACCGGGGCATTTTTATGATTAGTGTCTTGTGATTAGTGGCTGATTCAGGTCCCCGAAGTGCCAAAGAGTGCCCCTGCTCGAGCTGGGAAGTACTTCATACCTGTAAGTGCTGGGGGAGTACATATCAGGCTTTGGTGGATTTAGGCTGTAACCAAACCTCCATCCACCAATGCCTAATGCAATCAGGGGCATTGGATATGAGCCGCACGGTTAAGGTGAGGTGTGTGCACGGGGACATATGTCAATATCCGATGGCCCTGGTCACAATTCAACTAGGGGGACAAAAGCATAGAGTCAAAGCAGCGGTTAATCCCCACCTCAGCCACCCGCTTATTTTGGGAACAAATTGGCCCTTTTTCGCATTATTGAAGGGAATGTGTACGGGTGGCTCCTGCGGAAACTCAGCCGACCGGGGCGTGAGACTGGCGGGGGTTGGTGAAGGGACCCCAGGGACCACGGAGGCATGGACAGGGGGAAACAACCCGCCGCAACCAGCCGTTAATTCCAAAGGGCCGTCTGGAAATGCTTTTTCCCACGAATGTCAGTTAGTGAACCCCCCCTGCCGTCCCAAAAGCCCCATTGCGCTCGCTTCCACTAATCGAGGTCCTCTTCGAAAGAATTGGCATGGACCTCATCGGGCCATTAGAACAGTCAGCACGAGGGCATTGTAGTAGTTGACTATGCAACACGATACCCGGAAGCAGTGGTGCTTCACAACATCTCTGCGAAGAGTGTTGCGGACGCCCTCTTCCGCATTATCTCCCGCGTGGGGATCCCGAAAGAGATCCTCACTGATCAGGGCACAACATTCATGTCACACACTTTAAACAAACTTTATGAATTATTAAGCATTAAATGGGTTCGTACCAGTGTTTACCACCCCCAAACGGATGGACTGGTCGAACGATGTAACCAAACCATGAAAATATGAACCAATAAATGATTCGGAGGTTTGTGCACGACGATGCGAAAAAAGAAATTTAGTATGTCCTGGACCTGAAAGCAAAACTCCATACACTGGAGCGGTAGAGAACTTGCTGCAGGCCCAGGAACGTCAAGCCCGCAATTACAACAGGGGAACCCAGCTTCGCGAATTCCCTCCTGGAAAGAAGGTGCTCCTATTACTGCCCACTTCTAGCTCTAAATTACTCGCCAAGTGGCAAGGACCCTTTGTGGTCACACGATGAGTAGGAGATGTAGACTATGAGGTGGAGTGCCCGGATAGAGGAGGCACACGGCAAATCTACCACCTCAACCTCCTAAAACCTTGGCAACGACCGTAGTGGAGAGGGAGGAGCTTGGACCTGAGGTAGATTTAAAGCCTAAGGTGTGAGCCCCGGTCCCATGTGGAGCCCACCTCTCGTTGTCCAAGCTGACAGATGTACAAAAATTACAAAACAAATTTGCTGATGTGTTTTCTCTTCTGCCTGGCCAGACCAACCTCATAGAACACCACATCGAAATGCCTCCAGGGGTAGTGGTGCGTTCCCGGCCCTATAAGTTACTGGAGCACAAGAAAAAGTTAGTCCGGGATGAACTGGGATCTATGCTACTATGCTCGGCATGATAGAAGAGTCACACAGCGACTGGTCCAGCCCGAAAGTCTTGGTTCCGAAGGCTGATGGCTAGAGCAGATTCTGTGTCGACTATTGTAAGGTCAACGCGGTGTCCAAATTCGAAGTGATGAGTTGCTCGATCGGTTAGGCACAGCTTGCTTTTATTCGACACTGTATTTGACAAATCCCCCTTTGTCAAATACAGTCCTTTGTACAGTCCTTTGTCAAATACAGCCTCACAGCCAATCTGAAGAAATGTGCAATTGGACGGGTGGAAGTATCGGTGCGGGTCAGTGCGGGCCGGATGACTATGGCGTTGCTGCCGGCAAAGAGTAGTCGGGAGACGAAATTTTTATAGGTAACGCCTCCCTCGTAATTATTCCTCACAGCTGTTTTCATTTTGCAGTGAGTCGAGAGACGGGATAAAAAAGGGGCTGCAAGAGAACAACGGGGCTGTTGAGGAATGGAAGCGGAAGTGATGACGACGACGCCCCGCGGAAGTGATTGTGTTTTGCGGAAACTGTAAAGCCCATGCTGATTTGTGTTTTTTTTTGTGGTTAAAATAAACAAGTGCGTTTCATTTATCCACTCCCAACCGTGTCGGCTGTGTTTGTGTGTTGTACCGCCAAGGAAAGTGTCACACATGAATTCATTCAATTTTTGTCATGGTTTAGTTATCATAAATTACAAATCACACCTGTCATATATTGTGGATAAACATACCATAAACAAACCTAGTAAGTTATTTTTTATGTCTGCTTATGTTAAGTCATGTGTCATGCAGTTATTTTGCACATTTGCACATTAAAGTGTGCGTAATATTGCCAGATTAAGGGTAAAAAATAGGTTAATCCACAATATTGAAAATGTGTATTTTAAGTGTACAGATACAGAAAATTCATGTGTTAAACTGATATCAGTATGTTAACTACAATGTTGTAATCTTCACACACACTGTACATCAAAGACGATGGTAGATAACTCAGATCTTTGCTTTTTAAATGAATAAATGTGACAATTCAAATCAGGATATGGGCAGAAAGTTATGAGAGCTTATATTTATGACATTGTGTATAAACATGACGTGCACCTTTCCTTCAAGAAAAGGTCATTCTTTGAGGGCATTTCTTCAGGTATCTCCTCTGACCTTTTCCAATGTTTTAATGTCCAATGCTCCTGTCAACAGTAATTTTGATTCTACACTGTATTTGATTTTCAGAACTATAAATTACTAAAATATGCAACCTGACGTTTTATAATGTAATATTTATATATTTATATGTAATAATATTTTTAGTTTTATAAATAAAAAAATATTTCATATTTGTATATAAGAATACCCCACTTGTGTGTATTGTGTTTGCAATGTCTTTTTCCAAAATAACTCACTGATCTAAAATAACTTCAGACTAAGTTTAGGGCCTTAAAAACTTGGTTAGTTGAATATTAGATCTCTCTCCACGAAAGAGCTTTTTGTTAAAGACATGATCACAGATCATAACCTTGATGTGCTCTGTTTGACAGTAACATGGCTAAAAATAGACGATTACATTACATTACATTACATGAATCTATCCTCCAAAAATTACTATTATAAACATGAGCCTCATCCAAAAGGCAAAGGGGGAGGTGTTGCTGCACTTTATAGTATATAGAATATAGAATATATATTCTATAGATATATAGAATATTTTAAAGCTACCCAGAGGTCTGATTTCAGATACAATTCTTTTGAAGTAATGGTGCTTAATATAACTTTATCTAGTATAAATAATAAATCGACTTTGGTTACTGTATATGTTACAGAGGAGACTCCGGTTCTGCCTCCTCTGCGCCAACAGAGGGAACCATCTCTGGAATACTGACATCACCTCGGCAGAACAATCCCAAAATGTTTAATTAAAAAATGCTGGGATGCTGTAAAATATAAATAAAAACAGAATCCAATGATTTGCAAATATCATATAACCATATTTTATTCACGCTAGAACATGGCTGTCAGGCATTCACCGCAATCACCTCCATCAGTCACATCACAAAGGGCACCGCCCACCCGTTCCTCATCACCAGAGTTTTAATTACAGCCACCTGTTCCCCATCCAGCCGCTCCCTTTATATGAATTTTTTTCTCTAGTCCTTCTCTGTCTGGTCTACAGATCACACCCCCTACAATTGCTCCAGACTCCTACCTGCTCACTAGAGAACCCCACGAAGTGTTACACTGTTTTCTGGTTTCATACAAGTGGACTCTTGCCATAACCATACTCCAAGGATTCTCAGATAAGATTGCATTACCATGAACACGGAGGGAGCCGCCACATCTGACCCGCTCACGGACCTGGTGAATGCCATCAAAGCGGCTTTAAATCCTACATCTGCCTCAGGATGTCCCATGGCCATGCGTGGTTCACAGCGACTAGCCGCCTACCAGCCACCGCTACCCACTCCTCAGTCCGCCTCGGTGGCAGCTTGTAACCCAGTACCAGAAACGATGCAGGTGGACTCCATTTGCCTCTCGCGTACAGAAAGAAACTGCAGACTCACTTCAGGACTATGTTTATAGTGTGGAACTCAAGGTCATATCATCCGAAATTGTCCCGTCAGACCCCCATGCCCAGTGGTGAGTACTATTCGATCTGAAATTGATACCTCAAATCTAACGCTGTTACCTGTAACACTACGTACTGGTGTATGCTCATTGTCTGTATCTGCTCTGGTCGATTCAGGTTCCTCTGGAAACTTCATCTCCCAAGAATGTCTAGATGAAGTTCATCTTTCACGCCAACGTCACTTCCAAGAATATGCTGTCAAGACTATCCAGGGAAAACCACTGGGGGGTGGGAGGATTCGTTATTCTTCACCCTATATAACCCTGCAAGTGGGACTGTTTCACACCAAGGAAATTTGGTTCCTGCTACTGGAGGATTCCACCGTGAGCTTAATCCTGGGACGCCCTTGGCTACAGCTACACCTACCCTTGTGACATAGTGCGCTGGAGTAAACAATGTCAGGATCACTGTCTCTCCAATATGCCTCGACCACGTACCACTCCTGTTCATCTGGCATCTACCCAAATTGAAAGTCCAGAACCCGAGGTCCCTTCTGAAATCCCAGCAGAGTATGTGACGTTCCAGGATGTGTTCAGCAAACAGGCTGCCACCCGTCAAAGCCAAACTACTCAAGGGACACATATATCCTCTGTCCATCCCGGAGCACCAGGCAATAGAGGAGTACATTGCGAAAGCACTCAAGCAAAGATTCATCCGACCCTCCACCTCACCGGCCGCTTCAAGTTTCTTCTTCGTGGGCAAGAAGGATGGAGGTTTGCATCCCTGCATAGACTACCGGCAACTCAATTCCGAAATCATCCAACAACCCTCGTCAGGCCCGCTGGGCCCTGTTTTTTACTAGATTTAATTTCAAGATCACTTACTGTCCGGGTTCGAAGAATGTTGCGGCAGACGCCCTCTCTCGTCAGTTCTCCTGTGATTCACCCTCTGAACCAGAACCCACCATACCCCCCGACCTCATAGTTAGCCCCATCTTCTGGGACTTGGACTGGGTGATCCAAGAAGCCACTCTCCTAGAACCAGCTCCGCCGGAATGTCCAGAAGGGAAGATCTACATACCCCGTTCCCAACGTCAACCCCTTCTTGACACAGCTCACCAATCTCCGGGCTCTGGATACCCAGGCAGCAGACGGACCCTCTCGCTCCTTCAAACTCATTACTGGTGGCCCGAGTATGCACCGGGATACCCTCAGTTACGTCCAAAGCTGCTCAGTCTGTGCCATGTCTAACTCTCCCTGTCAATTACCCACAGGAAAACTGGTACCACTACCCATCCCTCAGAGGCCCTGGTCCCACATTGGTGTGGACTTCGTGACCGATTTCCCAACCTCGGAAGGTAACACTTGTAGTTTGGTAATTGTCGACAGATTTTCTAAGTCCTGCAAATTTGTTTCCTTGAAAGGATTGCCCACAGCGTTGGAAACTGCAGAACATCTGTTTCAACAAATATTTCAGCACTTTGGTCTCCCAGAGGAAATAGTGTCAGACCGGGGTCCTCAATTCATCTCTCGTGTCTGGAAGGCCTTTTTTAAACAACTCGGTGTCTCTGTTAACCTCTCTTCCGGATATCACCCACAGACCAATGGCCAGACTGAGAGAAAGATCCAAGAGCTGGGACGCTACCTCCGGTCATACTGTTCCAAAGACCAACACAGCTGGAGCAGATTCCTCCTGTGGGCCAAGAACTCCCTCCGCCAAGATACTACCGGCCTAACACCCTTCCAGTGCGTACTTGGCTACCAGCCTCCAATGTTCCCCTGGACGGAGGAACCCTCTGATGTATTATACATCAAAAGATATTATCTCTGTGCACTAGGAACAAGACCAAAAATCTTCAGGCCCTCAGGTGGCACTACATTAAAAAAAAAGCAATATTTCTGTGTTGGAAATCATGGCATGAGGCTGCATTAGTGCCTACTGCATGGGCAACTTGCACATCTGGAAAGGCACCATCAATGCTGAGAGGTATATACAAGTTTTAGAACAACATATGATCCCATCTAGGCTTTGGTATTTCACAAAGTGTCAGGACTCACTCATTGTCGTAATCATACATTACATTTAATACCGTCCTATGGTGTAAATAATGACATTATGCAGCAGAATGTTTAATACACTTACCTCTGGTTTCAAAATTGGCCCCTTGGTACAAATATGATAAAATCATAACTTCTGCCACTAAAGATTGCTTTATCAACAGTCTACCCAACTGTTTCTTGAACTTTAAAAACCTTGACAAGGCCAAAGAAAATGTTAACTCTCTGTTTTCTAACATCTTAGGAACAGTTGCTCTTCCAGGCTTAAAGAAAATAAATGGCCGCAGTCCAATGCTGTGATATAATATGCATACTCGAGCCCTAAAATGGAGCGTTACTGGCAGCAAAGAAAAACTAGAGGTATGGACTGTTTATATCGTACTGACTGTTTTCTACCTGCCTGACCCTTTGCCTGTTTATCGTTTTTTTGCCTTGCTCTGCCTACTCTGGTATTGTTTGCTGGTTACAGATCTCTGCCTGCTTGACCACGAGTAATAAATACGCTACAGATGGATCCCAGCACTTCTGACTCTTCATTACAGAGGACTTCACCACACAGCGATCCAGCAGCCATCGTGCAATTGTTGACAGAGCTATCAGTCCAGGCGTCCCAGCTCAGCATCAGCTAAACCGACTAACTACCCTCACGGAGGATTTGATTATGGCACTACAAGGAGTCCGTCTTGGACCTTCTGAGTCAGTAGCTTTCACCTATACCCAGCAACACCCTACCCACTACAGCTGCCTCGGTCAGCCTCCTGAGAAGTTTGACGGTAACCCCTCTAAATGTAAAGGGTTTTTGCTATTCATTAATTAACAACCCTCACTTATCCAACTAGTCGTATTGCTTTTGTTTGTTCACTGCTTTCCGGAAGGGCATTAGACTAGGCATCCGCAGTGTGGAGACTGGATGGATCCGTATTCCCTACATTCGACGTGTTCTTCCGACAATTCAGGGAGGTTTTTGAGCACCAAGCAGAGGTGAAGAGCCCCGGGGAACAGCTTCTATCTCTCTCGCAGGGATGACAGATCGCCGCAGAGTATGCTCTCACCTTACATACCATCGCAGCACAAACCAAGTGGGTAGAGGGGGAGGAGCCTGGGTGACTATATTGAACTCAGATGGACAATCTGATCCGATCCCGACCACCTACACCCGTCATGACCTGAAACGCCCGTCCCCGAAGAACCCATGCAAGTGGGATATACGCACCTCTCTCCAGAAGAGCGTGAATGTACAGCTCCATCTGTGCTTCTACTGTGGTCAACCCTGTCATATTAAGTCTACATGCCCAGTCCGACCTCCCACTAACCACCTTCTGGTGAGTGTCACTACTGTTCCTACTTCTCACCCTGCCAGTTTTAGAATATCTATTGAACTCACAATATTTGACAATACAGTAACGACATTCGCCCCAATAAACTCAGGAGCAGCTTGTAACTTCATGTCTTACGAGTTTGATAATCAAAATAATATTGCTGTAACCTCTTGTGATTCCTCTGTAACAGTGGAGGTGTTAGATGGCTGACCCCTGGGTTTAGTTAAGATCCAACATGTGACTAAGGATGTCCAGTTAAAAGTAGGCACTCTTCATTACGAAATCATTCAGTTCTACATAATCCCCTCACCTAATCATGCTATCATGCTTGGGCTACCCTGGTTACGCTCCCACAACCCTATCATCTCCTGGAAAGAGGGCCAGATTACCCAATGGGGAGTTACTTGTCATGACCGCTGTCTAACGGTCATGACAAGTAACATTTGAACAAACCTCCTTCCCTTTCGAATGACACATGCTAGCTAACATATTCTCCCACCTGAGCTGTGGATTTCTGCAGCTCCTCCAGAGTGACCATGGGCCTCTTGGCTGCTTCTCTGACCAGTGCTCTCCTTGCTCGGTCTGTCAGTTTAGGTGAACAGCCATGTCTTGGTAGGTTTGCAGTTGTGGCATACTTGTTCCATTTTTGGATTATGGATTGAACAGTGCTCCTTGAGATGTTCCAAGCAAGAATATTAAGGAACTCCAACGATTCCTGGGTTTCACCAACTTTTACAGACAATTTTTTAGAGGTTTTAGCACCGTGGCAGTACCACTAACCTCCCTTACCAAACGCTCATCAGGCAAACTAAATTGGACCCCAGAAGCTAACCGTGCCTTCAACGAATTAAAGTCCAGATTAACCTCAGCTCCCATACTCAAACATCTCAATCCTGACTGTCCCTTCATTGTGGAGGTAGATGCCTCTAACACGGGGGTTGGTGCCATCTTATACCAATGCCATGGTTCTCCACTCAAAATGTACCCTTGTGCCTTTTTTCGTTCTGCAAGCTCTCACCTGCAGAACGTAATTATGATGTGAGTAACCGGGAGCTTTTGGCCATGAAATTGGCATTAGAAGGCACTGGTTAAAAGGAGCCCATCCTTAAAAGGAGCCCTAGGAGCCCATCCCATCCTTGTACTGTGCTTACCTGTTTAACGTTGTTTCTCATTGTGTTGCCTCTGATATATCTGTTTGCTGTGTATGACCTCAGCCTGTTCGACGACTCTAATAAACATACTGCACATGGATCCAAACACCTCTGACTCTTCATTACACTTTTCTTTTTTTACATTTATACTTGTTTTATGTCTCAGCCTGTTTATCCTAAACCTTTTCTGTAAAGCTGTTTTACCACAGTTCATGGTTTACTATGGGCTCACACCTGTGACCTGTTTTTCATATGTATTATTATTAGCAATATGGGTATGTCTTTTGAAAATTAATGCACTGATCTATAATTGTTAATCCCTTTTTACCTTTTAACATTTTTACGTTATTCCATTGGCAAACTGGAGCAGATGATTTTCCAGGGGAGACCTTCCCTATTCCCATTGTTGCCAGACATTGAATGGCTGTTTTCCCATCACAAGGAGATCGTCCTCACTATTTGCCAGTTCTGGCATTGTTTATGAAAGTAACTATAACATGGGCCACTTGGGCAGTGCATATAGTCAAAAGAGGAGTTCACTTTCAAAATATTTGATCTCTGAAATATAAAAAACTATAAACAGAAATCCCAAATATGGATTCCCTTTTACTCACTTGACGTTGTGTCGATGTACCCTAAGCGTTCGACCTTGAGAGACCGATCGCTCTGCTTTTTATATAAAACACCAATGACCCTAAAAGCTCTAATTAGAATTGGGAAGTGGGATTTGCATGCCAATTTCTGCCCAAAAGGAAGGTGGCATTCAACACTCATTGAACATTCAACTCATTCAACACATTCAGATTTGTTCTTAAAAACCGATGCATGTTTCTGCTTTGCTCTGCTTTCGGGAGGATGCTCTGCTTTCGGGAGGATGATTTTGAGGATGAGTCTCAGCCACGCCTCACCCCAGTCCCTTTCTACCTGGAAGTGCAAAATGTCTGGCCTGTACCCGGTTCGTGGGCTTGTCCGTCCTCACATTATCCGTCCCAATGGTGGGGCAGTGAAAGGGTACTTTGGGGTGTCCCCAGTCAAATGCGGAGCATTCATGCCCGCAGGGGCTGTTTTCTGGAGTACTTTCATATCTCTGTTCTACCAGGACACAGACCTTTCCTTTGGTTTGCTTTCAAGGGTCTAGCGTTTTAGTACAGGGTCCTCCTTTTTGGTCTGCCCCTACTTTAATAAAGCCACAGGCTTTATTATGCTTATTCTCCTTTAAGATAGAAGGGCATACGCATTCTCAACCAGCTCAACAAACTGGATCATATTGGCCCACAAGAACAGCTGTGTACACACCAAGATGTGGTTCTCAACCACTTGGATCCATTGGGGCTTTGGATTAACTAGAAAAAGAGCAAGCCCTCCCCAGTCCAGAGAATCTCTTTTTTTTTGGGATGGAGTTGGACTTGGTCAATATGACAGTGCGCCTCACAGAGGAGTGTATTCAATGAATAATGAATTGCCTTGAGTTCTTCAGAGGCAAGATGGCGGTGCCACTGAAATATTTTCATAGGCTCCATAGATGCCAAGGCCGTCCTCGATGGCAGTAGTGCCCCTCGGTTGATGCATATGTCACTGCTTCAGCATTCTGAAGGTGAGCATGGCCCCAGGGCACATATTCAGTGGCTATCACTTCAATATGTCATTGCTTCTTTAGTCCCTGGCTAGAACGAGAATTTCTGCAAGCTGGGATTCCCATGCAGCAGGTCTTGAGATGCATTGTCTTTACAATAAATTTGTTCAGCATGGCCGCTGTATGCAATAGGCATGCATTGTTCAGCAGGTTCCCGGGTGCATTAGCACATCCTGCTTGCCCTGCAAATGCACTAGAAGGGAAAAAACGAAAAACACTCTAGTCCGAAAAAGTAGGTTTCACAAAAAATGTATATAAGGTGGGGAAATTTTCATGAATCAGCATGTGCCAATGAATCAGAGGAAAAAATAATTTTCCATGACTTACTAGTCAAAAGTTATGAGGATAAACATGAAAGTTGGCCCTAAAAGGGTTTGAGATTCCATATTTGGTACAGTAACATTTTATAATGTCTTCTATCTGTGTGCCATTTTATAACTTTTCTATGTGCGGTTCTATTTGCTGCCATAGACAAACCCCCCAGACAATGAGGATGATGAACCCTACCAAGTTTTGTAAGTTTTTGTATTTTAGGCCAAAGTCTTTAAAAGTTTAAAAAAAGCAAAAATAGCCATTTTTCACAGTGTCGCTGTGACAAAACTGTGCAAGTGACCTCAGGTCATACCTGTGGTGAAGCATACCAAGTTTTGTGTAAATACGCCAAAACATTGGTGTAGAGATCAGAGTTGCTGGCGCTAAAGTGTTTTAGGTAAAGACTGCAAATTTGCTATGGTAACATTTCAGGCTGTCCTTTATCTGTGTGCGAAATTTCATAAATTTCAATGTACTATTCTATGGGCTACCATAGATGCAGAAGTGGAAGAACCACAATTCACATCTAGAGTATGGGCATCAACACTTGGGTGTGAGTGTAAGTTTACCCTCTGGCTACCCTCTATCCTCACCCCTAATGAACTAGTGTAGACAAAAAAATAATCAAAAATGAGTGTAAAATAGTAAACATTTTATTGAAAATTGTTTTTAGTTACAGGACCCCTTTCCTTTACACAGTCATATTACTGTTAACCTATGGTAAAAATCGTGACGAAAAATTGCAACCTTAAAAACCCATGATTGCAGCAACAGCCATCTTTGAAAGTATTAACACTATCATACAATTTTGTAACAACCACTGTTAGTGGATTTATTTTTTACTAAATAAATTTTTTTTACAAACAAGGAAAGATATTATAAGAATATACAATATTATAAAGTATATAGAATATCCTTGTTCCATTAAGCGGTTGAACCCCAGACAGGCCAGATGATCTTTATTTTTTTACCAGATTAAATTTCATTATTACCCCTCCTCAAAGAATACCAAAGCAGATTCTCTCTCTTGCCAAACCGAAGAAATACCCCTTTCAGCAGTCCAAGAAAACATTCTCGCTGATAAGCTCCTCATAGCTCCCGTCCAATTGGACATTCACACAGAAATCACTCACCTGAACGATCAGAACCCACCACCTCCTGAATGCCCCGTGAACCTCACCTTCGTCCTCTAACCCCTACGAAAACGCCTTATCACTTAGGTCCACAAAACACCCAGCTCAGGTCACCCAGGTATAACAGCATCCATACAGATACTCAAGAACTGTTACTGGTGGCCCACGCTTTCTACAGACACTATAAAGTATATCCAGAACTGTTCCATCTGCCAATCATCCAAAACACCAAAATAGCTTCCGGCTGGTCTCCTACAACCATTACTCATTTGCCGCCCTTGGTCCCACATAGCAATAGACTTCATCACGGACCATTGCACCTATTGCACCACATAGCAATACACAATTCACAGGGAAATACCACTATTCTCATCCTCATTGACCGATTTTCAAAAGCATGCCACCTCATTCCACTACCCAAACTCCCCACCTTCTTTGAAACCGCTGAGATTTTATGTAACTAAATTTTTTTAATTATTTTTTTTGTCTGCCCGAAGACATAGTCTCTGATCGGGGACCACAATTCACATCGAGAGTATGGGCATCAACACTTGGGTGTGAGTGCAAGTTTACCCTCTGGCTACCACCCCTAATCAAACTGAATGTTTAAACCATGAAATCATCTGGTTCCCAAGATCCTACTGTCAACAGTGCCAGGCTGACTGGAGTAAATTTTTAATGTAGGCGGAGTATGCACAGAACTCTCTGGTAAAACCCGTCACAGGTATGACCCTATTTAAATGCATCTTAGGTTTTCAACCTCCTCTATTTCCCTGGTCCGGCAAACCTACCAATCTGCCAGCAGTTACGGACTGGTTACAATGCAGTGAGGAGGTCTGGGATCGGGCACACACACACCTCCCACACGCTGTTCAACACCAGGCCTTTCACGCCAACCAGCATCTGCGTCAAGGTCCCGCCTACGTTCCAGGTCAATGGGTGTGGTTATCCACTTGTGATCTTCGCCTCAGACTACCCTGCAAAAAGCTCAGTCCCAGGTATGTTGGTCCATTTAAGATAATTAGACAAAATACTCATTTCGTCTTGATCTCCCTGCTAATTACCGTATTTCTCCAACCTTCCACATGTCACTCCTGAAACACCCTGGCGAACCTTTTGGAGAGTCGGAGGAGGAAACCACCCCAATCCTAGTGGATGGCGAGGAGGCTTACTGAGTTCGTGAACTGCTCAACTCGAGGCACCAGGGTGGCGCGCTCCAGTATCTGGTGGATTTGGAGGGGTACGGTCTGGAGGAACGCTCCTGGGTCAACACGGAAGACATCCTTGACCCCACTCTCACAGAGGAGTTCCATAGGGCTCATCCAGAAAAACCGGCCACTCGACCTTGTGGAAGATTCCGACGCCGTTTTCCGACGCTCTATCATGGAGGAGACCCTAGCTCCGCCACTTCTGCGCCACCAGAGGGAACTATCACCAGAATTCTAGCTCATTCACATTCAGACTACATCTCCCAAAAATGCCACACACCCAGGACTAATCACTTCCACCTCACCACCTGTGCCTGATTACCACACCCTATTTAAGCCGTGTACTTTGCTCTTTGCAAAGTCTTGATTTGCCATGACTATCAGATGGATCATGGTTGCAGATGGATCCCAGCACTTCTGGGAATTAGTAAATTACAAACCTGTCTTAAATACATTTTATTTCAAAATTACTTAAAGGCTTCCGACCAGATGATTGTGGTTGCATCTCTTTTCTAGTGCTACCTTTCACAATATTGACCTCAGCGTTGACTTGAACAAGCTTAAGAATTATGTTGGAATAAGTAGACCTGCATTGGAATATTTATCTGACTGATTCCAGTTTGTTGCTGTGAATGAAAAGGTATCATATCGATCACAAGTTCAGTACAGAGTGCCGCTTGTGCCTCTGCTTTTCACCCTGTATATGCTATTTGGGAGCAGTTATTGAGAGACATGGAGTTAGTTTTCACTGCTACGCTGACAACACTCTTTTTCTGTATATTTCTGTATATAAGGCCAAAGGAGATGCATAAATTTACCAAACTGACAGAATGCATAGTTGATATTAATACCTGGATGATTAGCAACTTTCTACTACTAAATTCAGACAAAATAGAAGTTTTAATTATTGGACCAAACTCTTCCATGTTAACAATCTAGAATACGGACTTACTCTTGAATGCATGCTCTATAAACCCTTCTTTAACACCTAAGAATCTGGATGTCCTATTTGATAGTAAGTTGTCCTTTGAAAGACACATTTCCAATATTTGTAAAATATTGAAAAATGCATTTTTCCATCTTAAAAATATATCAAAATCATGACACATTCTCTTTATGTCAAACACCAAAAAGTTCATTTATGCATTCATGACATCAATACTTTTTGGGATTATTGTAATTCCTCACTTGGTGGTTGCCCTATAAATTTAGTACAAAAACACTGGTGGCTGCCTATTAAGCATCATATAAACTCTGGAACAAGTCTTCCCAGTGTTGTCCAGGAGTCTAGAAGACCCATCTCTTTTATCTATTTTACCCATAGTCCTACAGTTTTACAAATCTGTCTGTCTTTAATTTTTCCAAGGTCCTGTAGTCAGCAGGATCCATTCCAGATGGTGGGGAGATGGACTTGGATGACCCCTAAAACAGACAGACCAAGCTCTTGTCCCATTTTTAGTTGAGCTAGATGTTCATTCTCATGTCAATTTAAGGAGATTACAACCATAACTTGGATCACCCAAAAACAGTGGTAATGTGATAATCTTCTTTTTAAAACTAACTTTCCACTGTTTATTTACCTATCTCCAGCTCAATAAGATTCAACATTTTTGTTTCCTGCATAGTCACAGCAGTATAATGTTTTATCAGCAATTAGTAACATTATGCTTCTGTTGCCATCTCTGTTTGTAACACTTCTCAGTGCCTGACATTTGTCACAAAATCAAGCCCGACAGTTGGAATGGCATATCTTGCTTAATATGATACCTGTCATCATGTTTTGACAAATGTTGCATAGTCTCAAAAGTTCATACTGTTTTAGTATGCTGTCTGGATACATTACCCTCTTATAACCCCCAAAGACAGGTATGTATGATGCATGTCCTTTTATTTAAATGGTTCAACTAATGGAATGGTATACTGGAATGGTCAACTAATTTAAATGGTAAACCAATTACAATTTTAGTATCCCCAATTAGTTGAACTAATGTACATTTCAAAACGAACAACAAAATATGCAATAATACCATGCATTCTGTGTTGTTGATGTTTCATAATTTTCCTGTTTTCTGTGTTCATATTTTCATTGTATATAAAGCTGCTTTAAAACAATGTAAACAATGGCAGGTGATTTTTAATGCTTATTTGTGTTTATTGATTATGTT
>JAZGTI010009544.1:0-18700 GCA_036877585.1 Botia kubotai | reverse complement strand
AGGAGACACTGGTGAAAGGGTGGAGAACAGCACTGGAGAGCAGGAGACACTGGTGAAAGGGTGGAGAACAGCACTGGAGAGCAGGAGACACTGGTAAAAGGGTGGAGAACAGTACTGGAGAGCAGGGGACACTGGTGAAAGAGTGGAGTACAGCAGTGAAAGTGGTCATTAAAATGGTCAAGAATACAAGTTAATAATTAGGCTTTGGAGTCCACATTATTAAACACAAACTCAGACCCAAGCCAGACAGTCTGTGTAAGTGAGATTTGGAGAGGAGAATGGAGTTAGAGGAGGACGTAAGAATAGAACATTCAAGTTGTTTTTGGAACAGACTGGCATATCGAGCGACGCAAGACTGTCGAACAGAATCTGTCAAAGCGAAGCAGACCCAAGCCAAGTTTTTTAGACAGAGTCACAAGGAGGAATTGGCAGGAAATAAAGGGATTAAATGCAAAACTCACAAACGGCATTCCAAATCTTCTAAAAGATTAAACACTATATTTTCACCTAACATGAAATTATACACAACAACTAAATAAACCACAGACAGACATGGACCCCCACACACACAAAGGCTCTCCTGTCTCAGCAGCTCTGATGGAGGTTTTCTTGTGTGTGTAATCTGACTGATTTGATAAGAGTCAGACAGGCCTACCTGAGACCTCAGCCGCCAGGTCAATGTTATCAGGCATCTCAGCGGACAGCCTGCAGAAAATAAAGCCTATCTGAGACACGCACACACAAACACACACTCACACACATACACGGGATCGATTTTTATCGACAAACCCAGTAATTACATTTCATTAGCTTTAGCTACTAATCCAAGAGTTCCTGAGAGGACCTGAATGAAAGAATGATAGTGAGAGAAAGTAGCAGGAAACAAAGAAAACAGGACTGAGGGAAGATCATACGACGGGAAACAAAGACAGAATCGCAAAAACTTTTAAAATAAGGTATATTTTGATAGCGCTTTTAGATTTTTACAAAATTGTAATTCTGACATTGTTTTTCTCCATATATGATGGCCATCGTCACTATAGACTTTGGACAAGAAGAGCATTGGACATTTTTTTTAAATTATTTTTTTTAAATTTAAAGATTTTTCTGACATTTTCATGGTCCAAAAAGGAAAACAAATTTTAAAAATTAAAGCACAATAAGAGTATCCTACATTCAGTTAATATGACTGGTGCTTTATTCTGTCGTATGAAGCAAAACGTTAGCCGAGTCCGAAACTGCCATTTGCTGAAAATCTTTTTCTCCACCCACCAAACACCACTGGTTCTCGTGTGTGTCATTACTGAGTGTGGTGTGGCAATTTATATATAAGTGTGAATGAGATTTAAGAATAACAGCCTAAATTTAAAAATTAAACTCATTTTACCCCATGGACCATAACACTGTCTAAAAGTCACCTCATTATTTTCCACATCACATACTGTTTTACATTACAAAGAAAGATGACCCACATCCACCATGTTAGGCTAAAGAAACAGTCTGAAATGTTAAGGGTTATTGTCAAGTTTAACTAAATTCCTTGAATAACATTTAGATACACGTTTACACCGACAAATATACTTCACTGTCTGTTCTGCTGTCCTCCGTGCTCTATTTTTCCCCTCATTCATTCCCTCTGTGCACGTTTCTCCCCTGAAGGAGGACATCAGACTGTTAATGAATTTTAAATGACTAATAGAGCAGACAGAGGAACCTTTATTCTTTAAAGGCACACCAAGTGCTCAGTGACTCTTTTAAAGCTAGCGTCTCCAGCTATGACTTCACGCTAACTCCGTTTTCTTCCCCATTTCCCTTTATAATCTTTGTAAAATCCTGTTAACTAGAGGCAAGATGCACTTTAAATGTACTTTTTACGTGTTTTCTATCATAATCATCCCTGAACCCAAGCGCCATGTAAACAGGACGCTTCACTGTGTGTTTTAAGCAAGAAACAAGCTTGGTGTAAATACACGAATGCATTTTAAACATGCACATACCCTTGTACATATGTTCTTGCATTACTCTGGCGGTAACAGACCTCAGTACTAAAGGCCTGATCACATCAAGAACGCTAATTTTGAAGAGAACCATAACGATGATGATATTGACTTCCACACCAACAGAGGGTGTTATGTGTACGGTCACAAAGATGGATGTAGATGACCTGCCGTTGCGTTTATTGTTTATCAGCTGGAAAACAATGACCCTGAAAGTGATCCCAATAATATTGTTCTTCTGTACCGTTACAGTTGTGGTGGGGACTTCTGTATTCTCTACATTTAAACTGATTTTTCAAACTTTATCTCGATAGTTATCATGATGTGAACGGGCCAATATTGTACATGATTGATTGTCTTAAGTCTTAGCGGTTGTATTAAAATCATGAAAATTTGCTCCAACTCACCAAAACTACCTGTCAGTCCGGCTTTATTCTCCTAAATGAAGTATAAGTTCTCACAATCCAGTCAACTCTCAAAAGTTAAAATCTAATCACACCCCACCCCGCTTTATTTCTGTGACATGATGCATTTCTGAGTAAAGTCAGTCAGAAACGCTGCTGTGTGTGGACGTTAATGAACTCTAATGCTTTGAGTTTGCACTGACAATACATGTCTGTCTTACATCCCTCACTGTCAAAACACATCACAGAGAGAAAGAAACGAGACAAGGCGAGACTGTAAAACAGGAGGGCGGGGGTGTTTTTCTCTTATTTGTTGTCCTCAGCGAGGAACAAATAGAACAAGGAAAGTGACAGAATGAGAAAAATGGTAAAAAACACAAAAATAAAGTGAGAGGCCTTGACAGGTGTCTTGAGCTGTTCTTACACTGGGAGCGGATGTGTGTGTGTGTGCGTGTGACTGTAATTAGTTATATCTCAGGTGAGAGGTAGCTGACAAGCCATGGAGGACAAGTAACCACGGTGACAGGCGAGTGCACTTGTGGGCGGCGGCTTTTGCACCATTTCAGGAAATTGGCCAATCAGGACTGAGGAGCGGATGCGTGGGCAATTAATTACAACCTCCTGTCAACTGAATCACACATCATAGCACATGCCAAGAGACTGAGCAGCACCTGTGTGTCCATCACGTGGGTTACCAGTCATGACTGTCTGTGTTTGTGTGTGTCTGTCCAGTCTTGGCCCAGCTGTGGCTTTTAAAAAGCTAAGCCTGGTTAGAGAAAACATTTATCAACAGATTTTGTGAGGAAATAAAGGCTGCTAGAACGCGCGTCGTGTGGGTGTGTTTGTGGGCTGGAGGTGGTGCTGGGAGATAAGTGTGTGTTTTGTGCTCCTTATTGATTTCTTTTCGTTTCTCCTTTTTTAAGGCTGTTTCAGATAACACCCACCAACTCACGCTAATGGTGTGTGTGTGTGTGTGTGTGTGTGTGTGTGTGTGGTCTTTAAATGAAACTAAATCACCTCACAGTAGAGCCGAGCCGGAAATCATTGTATTTTATTTCCCATGTCATGTACATTTACAGATAAACACGCTTGTTGATATGCATGTGGGACTTCCCTTTCAAACCAATTGTTCTTAATATCAGCTAACGAGTAATGTTTGCTAAGGTGAGTATTACTGTAACTCTTGTTTACTCTTAAGGGTAAATATTCAACTTCAGTGTGTAGCTCATCCTGTTGGTGCTATAAACATGAATGAAACAATATAACAAATATTGCAATAAAATAATAAGGTTTGTTGAGTAATTGGACTCGGTTGGTAATTAAATTGTAGATAGCACAAGTGAAAATTCACATGAACAAACATTAAAGGGATGTGGAATGAGGATCATGTCTGGATGTGGACCATGTCCCCCATGACTTGGGGGTGGTCCTTTTTACTTTACACACCAATAAACAACCATCTGACAACACCCTGGCAAAACCCCAAAACATGCACTAATACTAACCTCTCAAAGCAACTTAGCACATACCAATAACCTGGAAACTGTTAAAAACACCATAGCACCTTGGTGGTGTCTTCTGCATGGGCAAGCACCACTTATTTAAAAACTGAATTATATTAACTCATATCAATTATAATAATTTAATTATTAGTTGGTGATCACCTAGTCTCTCGGCTGATGCATAAGGCACACAAAACTGAAAACTCTTCAGCAGCCTCAAAGTTGTCATGGTTGAATTCTACAGGATTTCAGGGCGATGTGTGTCGCATTCCTTGACAGTCTGCCTGGAAGCATGACGCTGAACAAAACAAACTGTGATTGGTTGCTTTACATGTCAGTCAGACGGACTCGTGGGCGGTCCTGGGCTAATGAAAGCTGTGATGAAGTTCTGCTGTCAGCTGAAGGTCTGACTACATGAGACCTGTGATCACTCAACCTAACAATCAAATCTATTGACAGTCGCAGATATTGTGACTTTAGAAAGGAACATGAACATGAATATAACATGATTAAGTATCACGTTATATATCAACATACATAAAGAACCATGGTATTAACTTCTGACATAATCACTATACCATCTACCTGTGCAGTATGTTTTGTAACGGTATGTAATACGTTTCCAGTAGGGATTTCCCCATGAGAAATGTAGATATATTACTGGGAATATATTACTGCAATTTTGTCCACACAAAGACAGTCACCTCACACACACTAATACAATCATCTATAGGTAACAGGAGAGATTACTGCCATAAATGAGAGAAATAAAGATTTGCTATCACCGCAGTGTCGCTATAAACACACAAAGCTCCGTGGAAACCACCAATCAAATTATACCAGCCTAAATATTGACACGCTGCTGTGGAAATTCTTTCATTTGCTTGAGAATGTCCTCAATAAACACTTTTGTGAAACTGCAACATGCGAAGACTGAACAAGATCTATACCATTGATTCATCTGTGTGATAAAACATACGAATGGGAAACTGTTTGTATTGTAAATTGCCTCATTTATTACTTTTATTGAGGAAAGAAAGCATGTTCATTAAGTCAAATTACAGACACACACACAGACACACACACACAGATATATAGATAGACTGACTACCATACAGACAGATGGATAGATTATAGTATCTTAAGATACCAATGTACAATGTAAGATTTCCAGTATACTACTACTGTACATTGCTAATGCAAATAGATTTCTTATTTGTTCTTTTGCAGCTCCTGGTCTCCTCTGAGGGGTTGCGGCTATAATTGGCTCTCTCTCTCTGTGGCTCTGGAGACAAATGAAAGTGGGTACGGTTTTCTAAATGACAAATCAATAAAGCGCTTTGCTTACAACTGTCTTAAGCACAGGCAGAAACAGCGGTGTGTGTGAGGTGGGTAGAGAAGGGCTGTTTGTACTCACAAACAAACTGATGTTGGGCTTTAACACTAGCACAGCAACACAACGACAGCATTACAAAGCAGCTGTGTACTTGGCCATGATCGCTTCAAAGGAAACGATTTTCACACAAAAGGGCTAATAAGCTAATAGCGACCGTTCAGACCTTGCGCTCTTGCTGGCGGTTCTGATAACGCTGTGTGTTTTGTTTTCATATGCAAAGTAATGGCGTGTGGAACTGAATAAACTCAATTACCTTTGTGTAGGACAGCTTTAAAAACTGCGATCTTGTAAAATGTTTGTTTACTAAGGCAAGCGTCTCTATAATGATTGTTCATACTTAAAGTCGGGAGTTTAAATAAAACCCCTCACAATAATTATTAAACTTCGGTGTCCTGCACCGTTTCTGTTATTTACATGAAGAAATACCTCAACTTGTACGTTTTTTTAGAAGTCGCTGTTTATTGGCTCTTTAAACTATAAGGTGGGGCTACAGCCGCTATATTTAGCGTTATGATTTTGTGGGTTATCTTCTCTCTTTATAATGTCTCTGGTTGTCTTCCTGGGGGAGGAATTACTCATACTGGAAGTTGGTCTGAGACTGGTTAAAGCATCTATTTGGCTGAAATAAGCGACTGGAAGTAGAAGTGAAAATTCTCACATTTTGCAAATATGGAAACACACACACACACACACACACACTTTAAGCTCTTTTTATTCACACTTTAAGTGGTCCAAACTTCATCCTGCACTCTGCTTTTCTATCAGACAACATCTCATCAACCTCCACAATTTGATGTGTGTGTGTGTGCATGGGTGTGTGTGTGTGTGTGTGTGTGTGTTTGCACCTATCCATCGCTGAAATGGATATGTGGAGAGCGATCAGGCGAAAAATAGCCACCGCACACCAAGACTGGATCTGATGAGCTGGTGGCGCACACACACACACACACACACACACACACACTAATCCTACAGACTCAATGTATTTAAGAGACAGGATGGTATTTGACACTTAGCTCTGACCTATCAATTCAGCTGTGAATGTGTGTTGTAGATGTATGGATGTGTTTAGCATGGACAGCAGGTCAGCGTGTGTGTGTGTTTTATGTAGCTTAGAGCTCGTTTTCTTCTGTTACTGTCCATCTTCTCCTGTTTCTGTGTGTGTGTGTGTGCATTAATGTGTGTGTGTGTGATCACTGAACACTCATCTGTCATCTCTCTTTCTGGTGGTTGATATAAGGATCCTCTAGCCAGAGGGGGTTTAGAAGGTATGCCACTAAAATGTCTGGTTTATTTCAAACTATACAATACAGAGTCATCTGCATCAGCCTGGGCAAGCGAGAGTGAGAGACTGAAGAGGAGACGTTACGTCCAGTGTTCAACACGAGTGTCTAAACCTCAAGAAGCCAGAAGTGACAGCAATCAGTAATGAAAACAAAAACTCAACTTTAAACAGCTGATGTTATTTCTGTGCAGATAAATATATATATAAAAACATCACAGCATGATGTTTTAGAAAAAATGGCGCCACAAATTCTCCATTTTAATAAAAAATAAATAGCAATTTTTAGATAATTTGCTTCTCTGCAATTCACAGCTTTTTACCCAGACACAAACAGCACATCAAAGTGGTGTGTCTGCATTATTTTTACAAAAGTGCTGATAAATTTAACATAAGGGATACGCTGACAAACAGCAAAAGTTTAAACCAGCACATACAGATGCCCACAGAGGCCGTGCAGTATTGCTTTCTTTCTGATCTCGAAAAAGTTGAGTTTTTCCTTTTTTATTGTTTATTGCATGAGTTTTGCATGTAGTTTAAATCAATTTACAATAGTGTAAACATTAATTAAACTAACTCCCACGCATCCTGAGTCAAAGTACTCAAGAAGTTTTGTCAGTCAAATAGTTAAGCAGACAACATGACCAAAATGGCCTCCCCTTGCATATGTGTCACGTAACTGTGAGTGTGTGTGCATGAGTGTGTGTGTGTGTGTGTGGGTACAGTCACACTCCAGTATTGATGACACAGTGTGATGGCTAAGCAGATTGTGAATGTGAGCACAGGCATCTTTCTGCAGAGCTGCTTAGAACATATTCCACAGCACAGCCACTGACACACAGACGAATGATGCAACACTTTCATACCACTAGGAAACAATTGCACTCGCACACACATACACGAGAGAGATGACAGCACCAAGAACCCAAATCTCCTTGACTAATCCCACACCATCACAGAAAGACAGAGAGAGAGCAGGAAAGATAGATGGAATTTAATAAAAGAATGGAAGGAGGATTAAATTAATGCAGTTTGGAGGAAGGCCCAAGTGTGTGCTTACTGTTGTACTGATGAAACTTCAGTCAAAGAGACAGTGTTGTCCAATAAGTATTGTCTATGTCTGTGATGTGTGAAATCAGACCAATCACAACTGAGTATGCAAATTAACTCTGACCCGAAAACCAATCATCTGCCAGTACCAAACTGTATGAATGCATCGTTCCTGTTGGTTAACTTTACCATGACAATGTAAATCAGTGGGAGAGTTTTGAGCTTTAATCGTGTTTAAAGTGTGTCATGATAAAACACTTTCAAGAAAAACAAAAAAAGTCCTAATAGGCATTTCTTCAAAAAAGTATAACTATTATGGTTTTAAACATTGTTTAAGTGTCCCAATCAGTCGGACACAGCAGCATTGAATCTGATTGGTCAAAATAAACCTAAAATGAGCCTATAACTGAAATCTTTTTATTTAACACTGATATGTCATTGTTTAAACAATTATAAAACCAGCAGCACAGAAACAAAAATGGTGAAAATTACACATAATAAATGAATTAACACTCTTCATTAATTTACATACATCACATACAACTACTCGAGTATAATTATTACATTTGTCCAATCAAGACTCAAGTTACTGCTTTAATTATCTGAAACAACTGCGCAAACTGTAATTTCAACCGTTTTCAAGTTCAACATAGATTAATTTAAAGCACAGGTAAGTGACCCCAACTGTATTAATTTTCCTTAAAGTAGAAATAGATTACTGCACCTTAAGACTTGCATACCATTATGTAAATATTATTTATATGTTTGATGTGTAAATGTGGGTAGTCAATTGATATGCTCACATACATACATAATTTATTTACATCATCTCTGCTATATTTTTCTTATATATCTATTATGTATCTACACCATCAGATCACTTTGAATACAGCACATGAGTCGTACGGACTATTTTAATGGTGTTTTCCTTTTAAAGATTAATACCTCCAGTTTCCAGCTTTTCCCCAAACTGATTTGAACCAGCAAATTTAAATCTAAACAAATGACCAAACTTCTCAATGCTTTATATGACAAAGTGGACATGTTTGAATTATTACACATTAATATGACAAAAAAAGAAAAAAATCTAGAATACTGTCAAGCTACTGAGAAATCTAGTTAGAAATTTAGTTAGTAGTGTTACTATTTTTTAAGTCCATCAGTACAATAAATTTTATGTTACAACTCCTTTAATTTTTAATGGACTAGTGCAACAACTAGTATGGAGTATATTTAATGCAACTAATATGGAGTATATAACCTAGACAGTAGATGCTAAAACATGCCTGCGGATTTACCATACCATTGTTTTGCAATACCATGGCAACCTGCTATTTTATACCAGAAAACCTTAAACTTCTCCCTGTCCCATGAAGTGACAGGTCTGTAGCCACAGCCAGATGGCAACTCCTGTGTGAGTGTCAGGAAAATGGAGGGATTGAGAGAGACAAGGAGAAAGAGGACTGATGGAGAAATAGGCAATGAAGAGGCAAGGCGAGGTGGGTGATGCGGGGAATGAAGGAACTTCATTCACAGAGAGATGAAATGAGTTTGAGACTGAATTTTTGGGGGGTGAAGTACAGTATAGTATAGGTGTGATAAGGAAAGCACGACCTATATAACTGTAGCTGCTGCTTGTGTGAAGACTCATAAGCATCAGAATGTTAAACAGAGATATTCTAATAATGTATCTGGTTTAAAGCTCAGCTGTAAATACAGAATGACAATCTGAAATTAGGAAAAGAAAAATCAATTCGTCTGAACTGTTCATTTAAATCAATCTGTGTTATTGTAGCTCAATTGTGTTAGCAATGCAATGGTAACAGGCTTGAGTCACAGGGGACATAATGATAAGATGTACAGTAATAAATGTAAACGATAAGAGTTACCACAAAATTGTTTTTTACAAAAGCCCCTGCATGATATTTGACTGTTTTTGTAACAAAAAATAAAATCCCCTCCAGCTACCCGTCATAGAGACCACATTTCACAATCCAATCAATTTTCAATAAAACACCATTCTACAACTTTTCTCATTAAATATCCCATTTCACCCAGACATGCATCACGTTACAAAAGTAAAAAATGGGTTGTGAACACCTTTCATGTTGAGCAAACACATAAAAATCACAACATACAAACATGAGGCTGAAATTATTCAACCATATAGTTTAGCTTGATTCTCCAGCTCTAGTGAGAATGAACGGATTGGAGGTGAATTAAGCAGAATGAGGATGATGGAAAAAAGGGAAGAAGATGTATTTAGAAGAATGGACAGATATATAGAGATGCTCAGAGGAGGGCTGGAGTCGCTCCTGCTGCGCTGATCTGGGCTGTATAATAAGTGGGCTTACGGATCAGTGCTCAGCCAATCCCACAACCCCTATCAAACTGACAGTGTGCAGCACATAGACGATACACACCACTGCCTCACAAACACACACACTTACAGAGAGAGTGGGGTTAGCAGGTAAACCTCTTTAATCAGTCACATGGATTTATTTTCAAACATTCACACACACACACACGTCTGGGAATATTTGACCTCTGTGTTCCATCTAGAGATCAGAAATGAAAGAAACTGTTCATAAAATTAATCATTTTGTCACAACTACACAGTTCAAGCTTTTGAAGTTAAGCCCTAGAGAGGATTAAAACCAGCAGCGCAGTCTATGGAAGTACGCAGATGAGACTATTTGGCCAAACTCTTGGCGATAAGCGATTTAATGTAGGAGGGGAGCCTGCTTACCTGATTGGTCCTTAACCCTAACCATAATAGGGCTAACTGACCAATCAGGTATCATGAATATTAATATGGCTCCCACAACCATTTACATACAGTATGCTTTGAAAATCTGCATAATGTGCGATGTGTTACATCATGTATTGTGTTAGTGTACTATCACCGTTAGTGTAACTAACAAGTACTTTCACTCTGCCCGGTTGGTGGAATGAACTCCATATCTCCATCAGAATGAGTCATTAGCCGTTTTCAAGAAACAGCTAAAAACTCATCTTTTTCATCTTCACTTCCTTGACTAATTAACTAACACACCGCCACTTCTACTTCTTTAACTAATAACTTAACTTTTAACTAAATACTTTTAACTTCTTATACTGTTGAAATACCTGAGACCTGTCTATAGCACTTATTCACTGTTGCCTCTTATTGTTGTTGAAATTGCTTCCTTGTCCTCATTTGTAAGTCATTTTGGATGAAAGCGTCAGCTAAATGACTAAATGTAAATGTAAATGTACTTAAGATGCATTCGAGTTACCTGCAAATGTGTATGCTGTTAATTCAGGTAGCTAATTACTGTAGTATGTCAGCTGCTTAACTAACCTGCTCAGCGAAATCCTCTTTAAACCGTTTCTCCCCCATACAACAGTCAACCTGCGGGAGAAATCTGACTGCAGATGCAGACAACTGAGGTTACCTGCGTTGGCACCTTTTGCAACAAAGCTGAGAGCGCAATGCATACTTGACGCATTTGTAGTGCAACGGTGCATGAAATCAAGATTGCGTAGCTGGAGGCATTTGCATTCGTGTACTCGCATAGATTTTCGGGCATAAAAGGGGCAGGCCACACTCGAACTGTTTACACACACACACACACCAAGCACCAATGCATGTCATTTTCTGCTTGCTGGCTATGTGAGTAATTGTGTATGTGTGTAAACAGTTCTGTAAAGGTTTGTCTGCTGTTGGCTATTTAACCTCACGCTGAGCTCATTTACAGCTGCATACATATACATATAAACAACATATGTGCGTAACGCATACCAAGTTAAGCAGACGGAACATACGATTGCATGTAAAAAACAAAAAAAAAATGCAACCTGAACTACAGAAGAGCAAAGAATGTGAAAAGGAATGAAAACTCACAGGTGTTTTAAATGAAACACTGTTCTTTCTGCATTATATAGTATGTAGTATAATGAACTTATTGCAAATAATAAGGTTATCCCAAAAACGATGCAATGTCCCAGTGTCACACATGAACCTGAAGTAATGTCAACTTATTTTAAATGCAAAAATGATTTCATTTTCAAGATAATTTGGATAAACTAGATGCTGCTCACTGTTTTACACATGGAACATGATAAGGTCATGTGACATGACAATGTAAGCATACCCATATATAAAAAAAAATAGATGACATCTCCTACAGCACAAGCCTACAAAATAACCCTATTAATCTCAAATATGTCTTCTCTACAGTTTCAGATGAGATCTGCAGATCAGCAATGTCTAAAACTGTGTCAGATTTGCCAGGATACTAAAGCCTGCATCAAAAGCAACCACTAAATAATACCAGTTTTCTGCTGTTGCTCCCTACTGTTTGGAAAGCTTGTTGCATAATGTGCTCTGTTTCACAGACCATAAAAAAACAGTAAGCAAAATATAGTAGTAAGATAGTATATCATTTCGAACACAGCCAGAATGACACAAACAAAAGCACACATACTTAAATAACACGGGCCAAACATAGCTGTGCATCAAATATACAGAAAGGACGAGTGAAAACTAAACAAAAAACACAGGGTGGGGGAACCATGCAAAAAGAGACAGAATGCGAAAAAGAGATGCGCGGGTGCTAACGGGGGTGTAGGAGAGAAAAACAGCCAGAGCAGCTGAATGACACGGATGATGCTAAAGAGAACAAGGAAGAGCGGAAAATAACGTGTGTGTGAGTGTGTGTGAGTGAGTGGGAGGTGTGAGAGAACCGGAGGAGGAGAGATTCACACTGAATTTGTGAGAAGAGGAAAGAAAGAAAGAAAGAAAGAGAGAGAGAGAGTAGAGAGAGAGAAAGAGTGTTCAATCCAAACCAGAAGGTCCCTCCCACACATAACAAAACACACTCTCATCAAGCGTACACACACGCACATACACGCTCTCTTGAGGAAATCTTGCATCATCAACATTTCATGCTTAGTTTACAGACACTTCACACAACTCGTTTTGTGTTACTGTGACAACAATCCTAACCAGGGTTGCATTAGGAACGCAACACATGTTCAACTGTAAGTGAAGATTTGTTTGGTGTTCTGCTTGTGTTCCAGTAGTGCATCTAGTAGAGCTTGATGCTAACAACAGGTCTGATTCCCAAGAACCATCTGATAACATGTGCTTGATTACACTATTACCTGATTTAAATAAAAGCTACAAAGAACATTGTTCACATGTTGGGAGGAACAATGAACGAGTTTACTGCACATATCTGCATTTCTCTCAAGTTATGCAGCGTATGGCTTTCTCCAATGTGTCTTAAATGTTCTTGCATGTACACAATGCGACACACACACACACACACATACACACACAGATGTTGGAGGTGACCCTGCATCTATTTTCCAGACACAGCTTTGAATAGTTTTGATTGACAGTATAGGTGGCAGCAGCAGACAGACCAATTACACACATTTGCATATAGCATATAGAATAAAAAACTAACATGTAGGTGTGTGTGTGAAACAGCCGATATGTGCATGAATTATATTGTGGGGAGGCAGCGAGTTGGTCAAAAAAAATAATGCTGAAGTGTGTGTCTCGTCATGACAGTAATTAGTGCAGACAGTGTTTTGATGAGCGGATACTGCTGAAGCCTTTTAATGAGAGTCTCTGTGTGTTTCCCTGTGTGTGTGTGTGTGTGTGTGTGTGTGTGTACGCGCTTGTGCATGGAATAGACCATTTATAAAATAATAAGCTTTAGCTCTGACAAACACCTGCGCCTACAAGTCCCATGACCCACCAGTGTAAACGGGTCATGTGACCCTGTGAATCTCATCAGAAAACAGTAAATCACAAGAACTTAAATTGACTGAGCAAAGAAAAAGACACAAGTTTTACACATACAATAAGTGCTAACAAAAATGGAAACATGCACACTATGTGTTCTTTCGGCGAAATTTAGCAAAATATGAAAGCTGGTTGTTATCACTGTACTGACAGGAGACGAAAACTGTGGATTTCAAGCTACGAAAAGGACAAACAAATCCAGTAATCTTTCAAAGCTGTAAGGTCAGTTTGTTTGAGAAAGTGAGCTGTCACTTTAAGAACCTGTGATTAAACTATTTAAAATAATTATCTAAAGTAAGTTGTATAACATTTAGAAGCTTTTCAAAAATAAAGTCCACATTTAGGTAAACTTAATCTACAACAGGTAGAGAATCTGTCCAGAAATGAAGCCATGGACACACTTAACGACTAGCTGAAACATTTTAAGACTGGACTGAACACACATTAAACCATCAGCTTCATCGACTGCAGCAGATTCCAGTCCTTGACAAACTTTATGACTGAGACATCTTTACAGCACACTTGATGACAGCATACTTGGACGTTCTACTGACATTCTATCAGTCTATGTACTAACATGTACTTACATATTTTCTGTATACTGTCTCCTGGGCAGCGGTGATGTCATTGATCACAGGTGCCAGATGCAAACGTTAAATATTTAAAAAATATCCATTTGAGGAGGACTGGAGCCGTCCTAAGACTACAATCTTTTGACACCACACACCACATGACTTTATCTGCCACTTTATCTGCCTTTATACGATCAATTGTTTATGACCAAATTACATTAATAATTTGCCTGAAAATCATTAAGTGTATCATCTGCTTTAAGATAATAAATAGCTGTGTTTAATTCAAATTGACAGACCTTGTTATGTATGATAGTGATACGTCATTTTAATCTACTTATTCGCATGCTGATACAGTCGTCTATAAATGTGTCTATTGTAACATACTCTAAAATAAAATAACCAGCCCTTAAGGCATCTCTATTTTTACTGTATTATTTTGTGCACTAAGGTGAGTGTGTGTGTGTGTGCACGGCTCACATTTATTTGCCTATAATATGATTAACAGTGCTGGATTGCCACAAACACTTACCTTATCTTGCTGTGCAGAGAGGCCTCTCCGAGACTCCTTATATCCGCAAACAGGGCTCAACTCTTTTGGCTGAGCGACATTCAAAGACTGCTGGCTCTCCCTTAAAGACTTATAAGAACATATCTACACACACACACACACGCACACGCACACATGCAGACACCTTTAAAAATAAAAGACAGTTATAGCCATCAAAGCAGAGGATGCATTAAGTGTGTATATTAAGCAGAGTACACACACACACAGGAAAATACTTGGGCTCAAAAGCTGCATTAAAGCACTGCCATTACTGTTTTTATTACTGTATTTTTTATAAGAAGAAAAAGCTTTTCATGTGCAAGATATTTTCAATTCAAGAGGGCAAAGCTACCACTGATTGAAGAAACTGCATTTACAAAAGTCTTTCCTTGAAATCTTTACAATCAGCGATACACAAACCTGGAAGCCATGTATAAAACTGGAGCTTGACTTTTCTGGACAAGAGGTCTAATCTAATCTCAGCCAGTGGTTTCATCATGACTACTAAATACATGACCATTAACTTTTCAGCGTTTCCATTTTTATCAAAAATTTCAAAAGCAATTTTTTCTTTAGAATATCACAATAAATCACAAACAGTTCGACCATGAATGCCAATAGACAAACAAACTTTGCAATGCTTTGAATAGCTTTGCAGTTTGACAAACTAAAGTTTTGAATAGCTTTCTCAGCATGGCTTGAAAGAAACGTTCAAGCAACGTAAAATAGAAAACCTTCACTAATATTTGGAAACCCAGAGGAAACTACTCACAAATAACCACCATTTTGATCATCTCAGTGACTGTGTGTTCTTGGCCTGCGGTGAAAAGTTTATCAAGCATAAGACTCTCAGTTCTCGGCAAAGCTTTGAGAGAACATGTCCAAAGGAGCAAGTCGTTTGACTTTCACTGCCTCTACTGCTGTTCAGAGTCTGTCAGCATTTTGTAAACACCAGTGGGGCCGATCGTAACAGTTCCGAGATCTGTTGCTTGGCTGATCCACTTTGAATTCTAAGAGTGACTGGTCGTTTCTATCCACAGGTTTATCCAGAATGAAATGAAGCAATGAATGACAAGGGAACAAGAGAAAAAGAGACAAGAGAGAGGGAGAGCGTGAGACATTGAACCTGACAGACTGAGAGTACACTTAAATTAAACAGAGTTTTCAGAGACTGAGCAGCGAAGGGCTGACAGACCGTAGGCAGATATACGTGTGGAAAGGGATGTGTGGATGGATGTATACAGTGTGTGAGGAGAGAGCGTTGAGTAAATGACTTCTGCTTCCAGACGGACTGTCAGGGGCCGGCGGAGGATTTCATTAGAAGCCCACTTTGATTGGCCGCAGGTTTCAACATTCACTCACTTCACACACAGAATTTTCATGTCTTATAGGGACATTTATACTGTACAAACTGTATATCCTATCCCCCACACTAACCCCACCCCTAATCCTAACCCTCACAGAAAACGTTCTATTTTAGATTTTCAAGAAAGATTATTCTGTATGATTTAAAACCTTGTTTTGTCATAGTGACCTAAACAATGTCCCCACTGGGTCAGAATTTACTGATATTACTATACATGACGGGACATTTGGTCATTCAAATAACAACAAAAAATGATGACTGAACAAATGTCAATATCACGATAGATTACACAGAAACAAAAACCCTGCCATCATCTCACACATTTTTAAAACTGTAACACTTCTCTTTGTGGAACTACAAAACGAGAAATACTGCAGTCTGTTTATGTGGCTCTTCATGTACACTGAAAGTCAATGTATAATCTCCAAAACAGCAAATCATAAAGGAAGCACAACGCATCCCAGAAGCAGTCCATTTAACGTGTGTGCTATAGTTCAAGTCTTTAAAACTCGAACGACGCGCCGTATCAGGAACAGACAAACAGAATTGTGATCATGTGATCACAGTATTAAAAACTGATCTTCATGTGTTCCAGAAGAAAGACATATCTACAGGTCTGCAACATCATGTTTCCCTTTAGGAAGTATGTAGTGAATGTTAATGCAGAAGCAGTCTTGTGGAAACGAGAGAGATGTGCGTGGGCAGGTAAGAAGCAGACATCTCTTTCAATATCGCTGGAAAAGCAACAGCAATATCTTTGCACTAATGGTCTTTTAGCAAAAACAGTGGTAATGCACCCCACGTTTCACACACTGTCTGTCAACACACACGCACGCACATGCACACGCACACACAGAAAGAATGAAGGACAGAGGCATCTCAAATCAATCAACAGAAAAACAACAGCAAAAAAAACAAATAAATAAATAAAACCTACAAACCTTTTCATTCACACACACACACAGTTTCAGTAGATTGATGTAACAAAATGCTGAACGAATACAAAAGGCAGCGCTAACATTCCTGCGGGAGCCATTTTGTTGACTCGTCTTGTGGAGTGGAGAAGCGTAAGTGATTAGATCACATTATTATCAGACTGCCTCAGGACCATTAGGGACAAAACACACACATCAGAAGAAAAACACATGCTTTCAGTCAGATCATACATTCTCCTGAGCTGACAACTCAATCACACACGATTAGCACCGAGTGCTTGTGATCTGTGCTTGTGTGAGCACAAATGTTTCGGTGGACGTTAAGAGGGACATTTGTATCATTACCGGTAGTATTTCACACGTACTATAACACTAAGATCAGAAGCAGCCACTGGTTCTTCAGCTCTGTCTGGCTGTTGTTTGCCGCCTCCAGCTTCCTGAATACTGAAGTCAGTTGAAATGTCCACATTGTGCATTGATTAAAACTCTTTTATTAATATTATTTGCAATTATATTATGAGTCTTTGTATATGAGATTATTGTTTTGCTGTTGTGATGCTGAATAGTCGCTTTCATGCGCATTTGTTTGTGTGTGTGTGACTGAACCATATGAAGACTTGCGCCCTGTTAATCTTGTTTAGAGACAGCAAATGACACACACTCCAAAACAAAGTGTATTGAAACAGCAGTGGGCTAAGAGGCTTACAGGAGAAGTGTCACATGTGTGTCAGTATAAGTGTGTGTCTGAGTGTGTGTCAGTATGAGGATCCTGAAGTGTCTGTAATCATAATGGTGTCTGTATGAAACAGCAGCACTTGACTGGGCTGAGGATGTGTGCAGATGTTACAGTGTAACCTCACCAACACCGCAAAGGCAGTTTTAAGCTGTATGTGTGTATTGCATTGATTCAGATCCTAAACAATTAAATCACTCAGCTCCATCTTGTTCCCATGAACCAATCAATCAAAGTATGGAGCCATTATTAAAAACAATAAAAAAAAGGAACTAAATAATCACATAACTAAATGATATAAATATAAAATAATTATGTGTTTGCATTTCCCTTTTCCTAGAAATGTTAAATCTCTTGCATAACCAATGTTTTGTCATCAGAGTCCCAGTGAATAGTGAATGTGTGCAAATTATACTGTTTCCCGACCTAGGGAGCTGATTAAATTTTAGGTTTCAAAAGAATTTCGTTGTATCGTTAATTATCACCCTTCGTCTTATTCTCAATTTCCTCTTTCACACTTCCTGTCTCTTGCTTTTTCCTCTGTTGTTCTGTCTGGTTCAGTGCGTCTCTTTCCAGACCCTTAGCAGCATGTCCCGTGGTGAATCGTTCGTAAGCTTCTCACAGGATCAGGTCTCACTTCAGCTGCCACTGCGTTAGTTACGCGTTTTCATGTACGCGCGTGTGTGTGTGTGTGTGTGTGTGTGTGTGTGTGTCATGATTGTGCACTCTGCTTTGATGTTCTGTCTCCCATGATTACACACAGATAATGTCACCAAGTCTTCTGTGTCAGTTCTCTTCTGTTCCATCAACTATTTCACACACACCTGTGTAGATGCTCAGACTCACATGCAGATACACTCAGAAGAAAGAGGAGCTCCTTGTATCCCAGGGGCTTAAATAAACAAGAAGTGAAAACTACAGAAGCTACAAAACAAAAAACAGGATTTTAATATTTTCTGAAGAAAAGGCAAGTGGTACTTTATTGGTGCAAAACGTGACACCATCATACAATGGCAATGTGGGAGGTTACAACTGTGGTGAGGTGGATCACTGGAGGTGAGTCTGTCTACAGGTAAGGTATAGAGACTGACAGACCGGTGCACCAAAACAAAA
>JAZGTI010009543.1:0-18700 GCA_036877585.1 Botia kubotai | reverse complement strand
GCGATAAAGACAAAACGACAGAACGAGACAAAGACAGGTTATGCCACACTCCTGCTGAAATGCGCGTGAGGGTTCAACGCTCATCTGTTAAAAAAAAAACTCAGCAACCGGTTTTTCTATTAAACTGCCGTGCACTGTCAACCAGCTTGGGAATCTGAACCGGCTTAGCCATGCAGAAATTTTCTGACTAACAATTATATCAGAAACAAGATCTTGGATTACGATCCCCCGAGAGGAGCGCGGTGGGCGTCCGCTCCAATTATTACTGGCCATTCACAACTCTCCACCCTGCTCTCTGTTGTTAGCAATTGTCAATTACGCTTTCCCTTGTGAAAACTTGCATAACCCGGAACTGAGTGGCCAATCTTGCAGCAGTGTTGCGAGATGACAGGTTTCTGTGCGCGCTTTCTACTCTTCCCTCTTCTCTGTACATCAGCAGAGCCCGGAATCATTTGGGTTTCAGTAAGACACGGCGACACGTCGTCGTAACGAATTTTCGACCGCAACCTTTATTGACTGAGGCTTCTCACGTACAGACATCTTTTGTTTGTGAAATCCTTTACGAAATACATCTGAAAAAGTCAGAGTTGATAAAAACAGGCCAATAAATTATTTGTGTACAAGTGCGCTGAACTGAGGACAGCAGGAGATTGTCAAATACGCTCTTGTTTATGATAGCCCAAATATGTGGAAATAAATACATTGTATATTAAATAAACAAGAATTAATTGAGAATGAGTCATCTGGCGCTATGGTATGAAAAGCTTGACCTAATTTTTTCCTAGCCTGTAAACATACACAGCAAATTTTTGTTTAAATTCAAATGGCTTCTGTTAGTTTCGTAACGGCTACTGACAGATACCACGACCTGTAATAGCAAGTCACTGTGTGTGCGTTAACCCTTATAGCAGTGCTAATACACGTAGCAATCCTCGGCTATGATAGATCTCTGGTACTGTGGTTTTCTAACGTAAATTCTCCTCTGTGCTAGGCTGTGTCAAGTCCGTGGGAGGGGTTTAACACTCAACTGTGACAAAGTTTAGAGTAAGACTGCTCCTTTTGTCCTTCACACTTGGAGGAGCTTGAAGAACTTGTCTTCATGCTTCATTCCCCAGCTGGACTTCCAGAGCCCGTCTCCCCTGACTGAGTCACAAACACACCGACGTTCACCTCATTATAAGCATGTACAGAACACCTTCCTCTGAGAGCAAATATCTGATGCCTTAGAACACCACGGACGGCTACGTTGTTCCAAAAATAAAACGTCGTTCTCAGAATACTTTAACAGTTGCTGTTAACGTCGTCATTATTCTAATTATAGTATTTCTGTCCTGGATGGACATGTTCGACAGTTGCGATGAGTCACATCGTTTCCTCAGAGACTCGCGCCATGACCGCCACGGTTTTTTATAAAATGTCGTGTCAAATTAAAAGCGCGAGACACCTGCGTTCTGTTCCATTCAGCTGCTGCGGCGTCTAGCTGTTTCTCAACACGCCATCGCTTACTGTGTGTGCAGCCACTTACAAAAACTAAATGGTTCTTCTGAATTAACAATTTATGAGTGCAATGTGTATTATAACGTGTTATGGTTTCTCATTGGTCGATACAGATAACCAGGGAGAGGGCTGAAATGATGCCTATAGGCCAATGTTGACCATCTCACAATACTGGATGGTTTATCTGACTGACATATCTGTCACTCACTGACTTTATTTATTGTACATGTCAGCTTGTTATTAAAGATAGGGCAGAGAGGCTAGCAATAGCAAGCTAGCTTTGAGAAAGCATAAGATCCCGCCCTCCCTTCAGAACGCTCTCTAAAGCCACGCCTCCTCCAACACATACATACATAGTTTGACGGGCAAGCAGGACAGCCTATCGTTGCATTCGGGCCGGCTTTCAACCAGCATAACAAAAAATGTTTCTTCAAAAATACGCCTACCCTGCATAATTATTATAGGAACCTGTTTTTTTTGTCCGCCGCAGCTGCCCTGTGATGTCAATAAGGGTGAAAACTGCCTCTCATTTGACCTTTGCCCCTTTAAAGCGACAGTTCACCGACAAATAACAATTCTGTCTTTACTGACCCTCATGGCACCCAAACCCGACCTTTTTCATCCGTGGGAAAACAAAAGCAGAACATTCACAAAGGCCGCATGTAAACACGCAATTGCTTTTGTGTTGAACATGAGAAAGTCATACTGGTTTTGACAGACATGCGGGTGAGTAAACAGTAATAGAAAAGTAACTGTTCACATCACATTTACTTATGGGTTAACCATCTTAACTTAAACAAGTCTTACTCTGAGTGCCGTTGGGACCCACTGTTCTATATGCTGCAATACAAAACAGTTGTGTGTGTGTGTGTGTGCGTGCCTGTTCGCATGTATGTTTGTGTGTGATTGTGTGCGTGTGTGTGTCTGTGCGTGTGTGTGTGTGGGTACTACAGAGCCCATACCTGGAGGGCTTTCATTTTCTGGTTGTTCTGGTTGGAGAGGGTCTGGAACCGGGCCAGCTCCGCCTGGCTGTGGACACTGCGGTGTTTGAAGTATTTTAGCATGGCTTTGTGCATCCTCTTCTGCAACAAAGAAAGCTGGAGAAGAAAGAACAGAGAAGGAGAGAGACAGAGAGGGAGAGAGAGGCAGGAGAGGAAATTAATGGCAGTCTTCAAGAAGAATGATGGAGGGAATGGAGAAAGCAGTCAATAGCCCATTCTGCAGTACACGGAGCTGACAGGAATTTCACAGTCTCTTGCTTTTCCTGCCCACTCATGTGCACTGGGCGGAAACCAGTCACATCTGGCTGCCAGGATGGGGGGTTAATTTTCTCTAAATGCTTCAGCAGGTTTGTTCTAGCTCAGGCAAACTCGGTGACTGCAAAGCTGATGAGTAAAATATTTCGACTTCACTCCCTTTAACTTTATACCAATCCCCTCAAGACATATTTTACACATACACAAAAAGTCATGAACCCCCCGCCGCAACCAGAAATTATTCCGAGTACACTGGAAAAAAAAACAATGCGTGTGTTTGTGTGTGTGTGTGAGTGAGTGAGAGAGAGATTAGAAGAGAGAGAGAAAGAGAGAGAGAGAGCAATAAGAAAGCATGCTGCTCTCTTTATTATTTGTGCAGTTTTCCAGAAAAATGGGGTTTCAATTCAGAGGGATGTCGTCGCTTCATCTCTCCCCTCTTCCTTTAAGCTTATCATTGCTTGGCAATGTGTTCTGCGGAGCGTGAATAAACTAAAGCGAATTAGCTGAGCCTTTAACCGAACGAGCACAAAAATGTCCTTTATGGAACGAGCTCGCGCCGTCCCGCTAATGCTGCAATAACCGCGACGCAAAAATACGAAGACGTACGCGCGGTCTTGTCGTGAAAATAGCGCTCGACGGGACGTCGCCGTGTGTGGACGGAGCTGTTTGACCTTTGGCTTCGTGACACGTGCGAACTGCTGTGTGCTAACAGGATGTTGCTACGGTATTTGCTTGATGAGATTGTCTAAAACGCTCACAGTTGTCTTTGATTTCTCGTATGGATGCCACTGCTGCTTTAATAAACCTGCCAACCACCTTTTGTTTACAGGCACGAAACTAATTTTGGAAGTTGAAGCAGTGCCGTTTCAGCAGTTACAGGCCTCTGGTGTGTACATGTATCTACAGCAGGGGGCGCTCTAACTCTCTCACACAGACTACGGCTGGCAAATCCAACCCCACTGGCACGATGCCAGAAAGTCACTGTATATAATATCTATATAATAATCTAAACGTTGTGAACACGCTGCAGAATGCATTCTAGTATTTCTATTACTGCAACGATAAATATCATTAGCTATATGCAATGGATAAAACTGCCAAAAGTTTTGAATTATACAAGTTTAGCCGTATAGAATCTGTGTACTGTAGGTTTTAATTTATAAACTAATAACTGCATTCATGTATTTGACCGTAATGTAATTTTACAATCTGCTTTGTCACATGCTCTTAAAGAAAGGTACACAGATCAGCTAAATTATATTGTGCTTTTATAGTGACCATAATTGTTACACAATACCAAACTGATCAGAGTTTATTACATTTACATTTATGCATTTGGCAGACGCTTTAATCGAAAGCGACTGACAGCGTATTCAAGCTATACTGTACATTTTGTCAATGTGTGTTTTTCCTGGGAATCAAACCCGCAACCTACTATTACACAACATATTATACAGCCACATAAGCAGTGCTTAAAAACATATTAAAGCATAAATGACATCATAAGAAATGATTTCTCATGATAAACCTACTGCCATAGTTTCATACAAACAACAAGCTTTCAAATGGATGAATGATCAATTCAATATAGCTTTAATAATAGCTTTTTTAATATAATAAAATAAAAATATAACATTTGTATACACAGATATACGCATTGTTCGAGACTTCCTGTTGTGAACCATAATGACCTGTAACATTATAGAACAGTATAGAACTGAATAGACATTAGGCTGTTAAAGTAATCCATACTGAATTGATTTCATCTTGGCCTACATATCCTCACAAAGACGTATACAGAGTTTAAGACGAGCTCGGGGTGAAGCGCTACGAGTCGCGACCGCATTCGCTCGGGAGCGAGAGACAGCCAAACCTCCAGTTTGAAAATAAACAACAAACTGTAAAAGGGCTGAATGCTGGGTAAAAGAAAATCAGGCTTTGATCACCAGCGTGGAGAATCCCGTCCACAGGATTTGCCTTTTGCATGCATTTCTCCCTTGATAACATTCATGTAGTTAGATGAAGAGTTGCTGGAGTATTAGGCTTTTGGGGAACAAACAATGTGTCTTACTCTTCACTAGAGTTTTACTGTCAGCAGCAGAATAATAAATCACATTATAACGATTCACAGCTAAAAATGTGGTTATATAGCTAAAGTGACAGATTACCAGTAGATCAGATTTCTGATAATCTCCAACAATGAAACCACAACAGTGACAATCTGCAGACTAATGCCACGGATCAAAGACACAGAGCTCTCGTAGAGACGGGCGCCTGAAAACGTCTGCGCTGATTTTAGTGTTTGTCGTTAGCAGGGTTAGCTGGAATCCGTCACTTTTTTTTTTAACAAAAACCAGTTATTAAGCAAGTACGTGACAGATCAGTGTTTAACGCGGCCTCCTTGCCTTACCCCGATTCCTAACAGTAAGTTTATAATAATGATTTATGATTTGAGCTGTCAGGTCAGATTTAGCAGGAAATGTCTATCTGTAAACAGACAGAAGATTCGTTACTATATCGCACGTCCGGGTACTGTAGATGTTGCATCGTTTGTAACTTGTTCTTACGACAGTTGTTTAGAATATAAATGTGTCACGTTAAGAAAAACTGAAGTAACCCGCAATTTTATGTGTCGAACAGAGATGGCGATAGAGAGGAAAAAGTCTTTAACAATCAATTAATCCCTTTCAATAAATGAAGAACAGCCCGAATTACAGAAATTCATCAAATGTGCATATACAGCTAATTTAGGTGTCGCGTTTAAAATTTCCATCTTGTTATTAAGCTACATATTGGTTTGTTCCTTTTGCAAGACATTGGGGTTAAACTGGAGCAGTCTGGGAAATAGTCCATAAAATAAAAGCTAATTGATCAAATATAATACAAATATATAAATTAAATGCACTTTTGATTATTTGCATCATCTAATGTTTCCAGAAATACCTCATATATTGTGCGTATGACAAGATGTTCATGGATAATTTATAGTGTATTAAATATATTATTAAAAACTACACAGCAGTTACAGTAATCTGAAATCTACAACCTCAACTTTAAATCAGCCTCAAGCTCAATTCCAGGAATTTAAAAGGCCGTTATCGATTCGGTTCTGAATACAGCACAACCCGGGTTGTCTCGTGTTGAATATACAGACCTCTCGCCGCACGGCGCATACAGTATATTCTGTTTAGGAATGAATAATGTACTGTACTGTTCAGGTACACGCCGCGCTCACACACTGAAGTTTTGATGAATACAAGCAAAACCACCCATCCTTCAGTGATGGACGTCCGTGTCATATTAGCGTTTTCCAGAGCTGCAGGATCTTAAGAGTGCTTGCATCTGCTTTTCTCCCGATTCCTCTCGCGTGAGGGGGAATAAACGCACATACACCCCAAGCGACGCTGTCGTGGAGCTTATCTCATCGTGATTAGATTACTGCAGTGGCCTCTGCTAGCTGACTGGCCTGCTAAAATCAACCACCTGTGACAGGCCCTGTGGAACCCCGTTCGGTTACGCTAGTCCGTCGCAAGCCTCTCTTTTCTCATCACTATTTTGCATGCTGGCTGTCTATCTCAGATCGCAATGACAGATAGACAGTCGTATCACGCGCACATGCAGAAGATAGTCTTGATATATATATGCGCGCACACGGAAAACTGTTTGAAAGTACGTGTGGATGTTTGTGGGTGTTACCTGCTTGTGGTTGTGGATGTAGGTCTCCGCTGTGTTTCTTTTGTCGAAAGCACACACGGCCTCTTGTCTAGCGATCGTTAGAGATTTCTGCAGCGATTTGTACTCTTGTGCTAACAGCATGTTGTCTTTCAAGGCTTTCTGTAGATTAGCCTGGAACAGATTAGCACAGAATGTTGTCAATTAGCCTTAGAATAAAAGGCTAACACTGAAAACTAGGACAAAGGCAGCGCACAACTCAAAGGAAGTTTATCCTAAAACGACAATGCTGTTGTTATTTACTCACCCTCATGTTGTTACACACAGTGTGATGTGATTTTTTTGTGGAACACAACGGGAGATTTATGAACATTTTCCACACAGATTTTTTTCCCCTAGTTATTAGTGTCCAAAAAGACTATAAAAGTAGGCTTGCTACATTTGTGTGTTTTATTCCACTGTTCCACATCTGATGAAGTCATCTGTTAGCTTTGTGTGACATTTTTATTCGCACACATTAAAGGGACAGTTCACACTAAAGTGAAAATTCTTCCATCATTCATTGACCCGCACGTGTCATTCCAAACCCGTGTGACTTTTTTGCTTCTAAGGAACGCAAAACCACCGAGACATTTCTCACTAGATTTCCTTTTGTGTTCCACAGAAGCAAAAATACATCCTACAGGTTTGGAATGAGATGAGGGTGAGTAAACGATGGAAAAATATTCATTTTTGCGTGAACTGTCGCTTAAATTCATTATTCACTCTCAAATCAAATATGTAGTTAAATATGACATCACACTTTGATTTGATTCGAAAGGAAATAATATAGTTAATAATGGCACATTTTTTGGGTGGATTTTTCTTTTTTCCCCTTGCAGCAACACAAACATTGTATTGTTGTACTTAGATTATAACAGTAAGCTTTGGATCACAATAACACATATATGCATATATATAATATATATATATATATATAGAGAGAGAGAGAGAGAGAGAGACCTACAGTTTCCTCAGGCTGTATATTTCATCAACATGTGCATTCCCTGGGATTTGAACCCACAACCCTGGCATGACCAGCGTCACATTCTACCAGCTGAGCTCCAGAAACTACTCTGAAGTGAAACATTTGGGGGGAATTGGACAGAAGCAGCTCCTGTGATTCTGCAGGCCAGAGATCACTAACTGCAAAGCATTTCAAAGCATTTCATATAAAGTTTGAGGTTTTAGATAGACACGCTGTTATACTTTACAAAAGTATCTGGACTAAAAATATTTAGAACTGAAAAAGCTCAGAACAGTGACGTTAATTGTGAGTAAACCTCCAGCGGCACGTTTGTCGTTTCCACTTGGTCTGACATGTTGTTATCTGATGCAATGATAGTCATTCATTTCAACATTACCCCGTTAGTTTGCATTTCTCTCCACACAGAAACACTATAGCACAACCTCACTGCTCTCAATGCCATAAACCCTAGTAATCGTACAACACTTCAGCACGGATGTAAACACATGACAATAAATAACTGTCTGATTCACTCGCCTCCTGTCATTTTCACAAACCTCTGTCACTGCCAGTGACAAACGGAGAGAGAGAGAGAGAGAGAGAGAGCTATAGAAAGAAAGATGGAGAGAGAGAGAGAGAGGAACATTTTCTGTTCTACCTGGGAATAAGGAATAATGAAGTGTGTCTGGGCAGTAAAACGACCCGGCGCTAAACTGATGAGTTTAACCCAGCGCTGAGAGTGGCACTAAACATGACAAATGCAGGCTATTGATTTAAAGCTTAATTACTGCGTGCGGGGCTGACAAAACCCGTATGACGCACCTGAAGTGTAAACAGGAGAAATTACACTCCACCGGTCAGAAGAAACCGAGGGCGTCTGCACTCTGCATCCTGCTGCTTATCTGCTCACTGAACGTCTGACTTCATCAAGTAAACATGCTAGACGAGAATATGATGAGGGGATAAAAACACTCTTGTGAGGAAATCCCTCTGGAGTGTGTCCACGAACCCAACTTACATTTGGGGCTGACCGCGTAAGCAGCTGTTTGAAACGCTCAAGAGTTGTCATGATGTGATACAGTCAGAGCAGAGAGCCAGCAGTGCTGAAGTTGTGGGTTCGAATCAAAAATTATACAATCAGCAAGATGCTGCAGTTTTGTTACTAATGAATGGAGTGAGTGAATGAAACCGCAACGCTCAATATGGCCACTCTGGCGAAGGAAGGCCCGCCTACTAGTTGAAAAAGCCAATCATGGATCGCTAAACAGTAACGTTCCTTTGGGGGAGGAGTTCTGTACCGAGTGTTGCATGCGTGGAGTGTTGCATTACTGAAGCGATCTGGGAAAGCTTGTTTTTATAGCACAATTTAAACTTGAGAAACAGAATTAATGGTACAGTCGATGTCAGGTTTATTAGCTGGTCGTCAATATTTTGTTTATTGTGATTTTAGCCAGTAATTTTGGAGATATCTGTTTTTCACCTTCGAGTAGATAGAACTTGGTCTTGTTCGACTGAAATAGCCGCCCAGAGGTGTTGCAAAGATGGCCGCCGCGTGCAGAGACTTCCTTAAAGGGACTTGGGTTCGAATCCTGTTGAATGTACACACCAAGGTGAAATATAGCTTGACTGGTGGAACAGGAAGCTAGCAATGCCAGGGTTGAGGGTTCGAATACCATGCACAGACATGGATAAACTGTATAGACTGCATAGATTGGAATAAACGACACCTCCTGTACTTCCTCCACTGTCCACCAGAGAGCCAAAAGACCGCAAATTAGATAAAAAACACAAAACTAAAATATAGAAAGAGATATTATTTATGAGTCTGTTTTATTATTATTATTATAAGCGTGTTAATTCAACACTTAATAAACATCATTTTAATGTGCGCTCAGTAGTTTCCTTCCACCGTTACGCATCAGCGTCCAAGTAAATCAGTCAGAGCTCCTGCATTAGCATCTTGTGACTTTGGCGTCGCCCCCAACCCAAAGCGGGCCTCGGGTCAATCAAACACGTTTCGACACAATCTCTCTTTGTTCAAGCCGTTAGGAGACGAAACATTTCCGTCGGGCGATGAATCTTTCTACCCCTTTATTGTTTCCAGTAAGAAGTCTAAAGAGACTCTCTGCTCTGATGCCCTGAAGCAAGTTAATGGCACACTGCCTCTATGAGAGAGGACTTTTAATTCTGCTCCTGTCTCGCACCAGCAACTTGTTTGGAGTTTGCTGCTTGTGCGCGCATGGCGGATTAAGCCCCATTGCCTTTTCTTGTTTTGAACTAATGCATTCTTGATCACCGTTTAATGAAACTATATACCACATGGCGATTTCACATTAGATAAACCATGTGAGACTTTCATCAGACGCCGGGCTCTGGCTGAGGCCATAATCCCCAAACTCGACTCCCCCAATAAATAGCTTTTTCCCTCTGAAAATGAAGTAATAATACGTGGGTTTCATGCAAAACATAACATATTATCTCTGACAGAAAATTACAAGAGCTTTCATTAAATTATGAGAGGAACAGTTTCGTAAAGGTTTGATCCAGGAATAGGTTAATTCGTATCGCGGCGAATACGCGCTAAAATCGTATTCGCAACTGTCTGCTTTGCTTTTAGGCCTGTAGCCTTTGACCTTCTGGTTGTATTCTGTTTGTTGCAACATGTGTTTTTTCTATAATCTTTGTAAAACTTCATATAATGCTTGTTTATCGACAAACTAACAGTAGGCAACATTGTATTGTATGATCCTATGAGCCTTATAGTCCAAGCATTAAGAATTTGTTCCATTATTAACATTTGAAATGTGTCATCTGGTATTCCATAAAAAATTAAGACTGCAAACATATATAATCAAACGAAGGTCATTTAAATATTTATAAAGGTAATTTCATCTCGAATGGTGATTGGAGCACATCAAATCCCCTCACCAATCAAACGCACTCAGATCGGTTTTCTGATACAGTGCGTAAAGAAAACGTTGGTTAACCTGGATTCTAAATCTAAGTACTGATCTAGGATCAGCCCACATAAGGGAACCTGGGTGACACAGTCTTTGTATCTATGTAAATAACATAAATATGAAAGAAGGCCTTTTAACCTCTGTGTCCTTCAGGACGGCCTGTCGCCGAGTAAACAGCGCGGAGTGAATCTGTGCGTGTCGTGACTTCCTCTCTTCACAGGAAGTCATGTCTCTTTGTAAATGATCCATCAGCACTCTGGCTGTCCCGTGTTTGACAGCCACGGTATCTGAAATGCTCCTGAAACAAGCAAGACAAAAACAAGCAAGAAAATCTGAAGTTCACATACATTAGCACTTTGTACAGTACAGTACAGTACAGTAGAAGTACAGTACAAGTACAGTAAGGCAGCGACTGTCATGTTGTTTGTAATTGTCAAGCTACTGATACTTCTTACTTCAGCTCCTCTGTGACATCTGTCAATGTTCTGATGGTCTTCTCCAGTGTATCTGAGGCTTTTCTGAGCTCCTTCGATTTCAGGCGGAGCTCCTCGATTCTGCTTGACATCTCCTCAGACCTCAGTAACACCACACGAAGGCTTTCCTTATAACGACAACATAAACACACGTAGTAACTGTGATGACATCAGTGCTGTGGCATTATTACTTGCTGTAACTATGACAACACCTAATATCTGCTGTCGTTTAAGAAGAGTCCCTTTAATTTCAGTTTTTCATGTTGACCTTCACAGAAATAAGGTGCTTCTGAAGATCTTCCTCCTTCTTCTCAGACTCATCTGTGAGGTGTTTCTGTGCGGTGAGCACGTCACTCAGTTTTGCTCTCATGGTTTCAATCGTCTGAAGAACAAAATAATATCAGAAGAATAGAGAACATAAAAAGAGAGAAAGAAATCCCTTACACAGCTCGTGATTCACAAACGCAAACATCAGTCCATGTACCTCGAACTTACATGCAACATAACAACTGACCTGTTTACTTCTTTAATAAATGTCTCTGGTCTTACAGTGTCTGATTCAGCAGTACATGTTGCTGTCTCTCATTTACATTTAGTCATTTAGCGGATGCTTCTATTCAAAGTGACTTACAGAAGAGCTGATACCCAAAGAACATTCCCCTAACGTTTCCACTAGGTTACAAAACATAAAAAATGTTATTTTGAAACTTCTGGGAACGTTTAAAAAGTTGGTTCGAGGTTACGTGACATATAATGTTAAGAACGTTCTTCTATGCTGTGCTTCTGCAACAACGTGTTTTGATAATGTTGGAAGAACTTTTAGAGAACATTAGCCAACGTTCTGAGAAGGTTCCCTGTCAGCTGGGTAGTAATCGACAGCAGTAGATCACAAGCTTTTTACCTTCAAGAACTAACACTACTAGCATGGTTTAATACGTTTCAAGAGTAAGATCTATGCCCATTTCTGGAACAGAGAGCAATGAGATGTATTATATAACCTGAGATTTCTCTGTGTGCATCTGTCTCAGATGCTCCACCGTCGCCTCCAGCTGAGCGATTCTGGAGGAACCATCTTCAGATGTCTTCTGCAGCTCAGCCTTCACTTGCTCACAGTGAGTTTGTTTCTGATTATATTCTGCTGTCACAGTCGCCACACTTTCCTTAACGCACAACAGCATCCATACAAACGTATCAATACAAAACGCACACAAGTTATCACTGCAACCCTGACATAGTTCATGAAGAAATCACGAAGCACTTTGATTTTTACCTTTAGAATGTCTGTTGCCTTCATTTCTTCTGTTATCTGTGTCTTCATTATTTCTGTATGTTTCTGTTTCACAAAAAAGAGATGAACATCATCACAATGAATCTGATTATAAAGCATAAAACAAAACTTTGAAATGAGAGAAAATCACAACTCAAAACAACAGTGACAATTGGCTTTAACACTGAGTTAAAGGTAGAATAGTCTTAAACTCAGATCGCTCTCAAAAGCCACACCTTCTCCAATACTGCGCTAAGGTATGCAAATACATAGTTTGACAGGCAGGTAAGACATCCAATCATTGCATTGGCACTGAATGCAATGATTGGACGAATATCTTATGGTCTTATATATCTGGATATATACTGACATAAATATATTTAAACCACTGTAAATATATTTATTTAGATTGTGTGATTGCTATCAGGATGTGAAGAGACTTTAAACCAGCATAACAAAGAATGTTTCTGTAAAACAAATCAGTCATCATTGTATGAACTTCAGCAGCTATAAATAACTCATTTGTGAGCCACAGAAGAATGAACTAATGACAGACTAAATGACAGAGTTTCTATTTTTGAGTGCAGCGTTCCTTTAAGAAACACTCGCAGGTAATCATTTAGGTAACATTGCTAGGTAACGTCATAAGCTTTGAGGTGGGACCTGTCCTCTCACCCTGTTCCTTAGCTCCTCCAGAAAGGTCTGTTGCTCCAGGTGGTCCAGCTCAGCTTTGGTGCAGGAGTGCCGGTCGGACACGCGGTCCAGTTCGTGTCCGGCTTGCTTTCTCTGCTCCTCATTCAGGCTGATCTTTATCAGCAAGCGTTCTTGGTCCTTCTGTAGCTGTCTGATGGCCTGCTCGCTGGAACAGCACCAACACAGTTATACAACATCATAAAACAGTCCGTCCCTCGAGACGACCACAGTACAGTGTGCAGTGTGTAGTATAGTGTACACACACGCACCAAAACCTGCCGACACAGCATTCAGCACAATTCAAAACTAGAAATAAAAATGGGACATTAAAGTAACACTTCAACATTCAAGTGACAAATTACAGCCAAAGTGTGCATATTTTTCAGAGCAATCTTAACACAGCTGTCATTTGCAAGTTGATTTTCTTGAGAAGTGAAAATTGTGGCACTATTAAACTATTAAACATCGCTTTCGCTTTGTTGCAACCAGCCCACAACATTGGTAACATAGGCTATCTGTTTAGGACCAATGAGAAACTGGATTCAGCAAACCAGTGTGAAAACAATATTTGTCTATTTAATTAGTTGACAGTACCGCATTTTTACAATAGCAATGATACAGAAAAACAAGGAATATGCTTAAAGCTACAAGCCGCAACTTCGCCTCCCTACTGCCATCTCTCTTTGAAACATAAAATCGCTTGTTACTTTCTGTACTTTACATATGTTGAAGTCAAATTAAGCAAATCGTAAATCAAATTATAAATCATTGTTATAAACTTACAGTTGTGAATCGGGGTAAGATAGATTCATCTTTTCGGGGTAAGATTGTGCCTTTGATCTTATTACCAACATCTTTATACAATAGTGAACGCATTTTAAGCAGACAAACTAAACAAGCGCAATTTTAACAGCCACTTTTTCAGCACTGCATTGGTTTATGGTGTGGTGCTGCTTCACAGCATTTTAATTTGGGCAGCGACGCCGCGCACACCTACACATTTTTAATGAAGTGGAATAACAGTTGTTTGTGTGATTTCCTGACATGATCTACAGAACGCAGATTCTGTGTTGATAATTAAAGAATCCACACAGCGGACCAATGAAGCACAAGACATTTTCAGCTCGTTGCTCAAAAGCGCTGTCACCTGAGTTTCAATCAGAAACACGGAATCAGTCTCATGCCAAAATTCCTTAGGTGTTAAAGATTACCATAACCCTTATTTATTTAAATATCCTTTACGCCTTACATTGCTGCATTAAAAAAAAATCAACATGAAACGACAATCCGGTTTATTTCCGCAATCTGGGATAATAAAGTTCAACAGGATTAATACAGTAGGCTGGGAATGTATTTTGTTCTTTAGGAATTGATTGGATCATGAACAGTGCCATATATTTAGGGGTTAAAAGGGGGAGGGGTTAGTGATGTCAGCCAAGAGGGAAAATGGGGCGGAGCAAGTATATACATTTTGATGAAAGAATAAAAACACAAGGTTTTCGTTTTCTGTGGAACGATGTGCATTAGTTAGTAAAGTAGGTCGCTTGTAAGTTAATGTTGATGGCTGTCCAGCTAACAGGGAACGTTCTCTAAAAGGTTCTTTCAACGTTATCTCAAAGTTATCGAAAAAATTGTTCGTTACTTTAATTGTTGACAGAATGAATTTTTACCTATTCTTATGTTGTTCGTTTAAAATAATAAAAAAAAATCACATAATTATACAAGTTTGAATAACGTTCCTATAACCAAGCACTAATGTTAATACAATGTCTAGCATTACTAGAACTTTCAAAACAAAATTTGTAATGTGGTCAATTTTTGTACGTACTGTATATGTGTGATATAAGTAAAAGGTAAGCGAAGCTTTTCAGATATGGCCTGTAAAGAACATCAGCTGTACTCTTTAACATAAAGATTCCAGTTTAAAGACCAGCAGATCCGATAAGAAAACATGTTGACTTCGAAACATAAGCGTCTATAGAACTCTGTGGAGACACTGTCAGTGGCTAAACCATGCTGTCTCATAGACGGTGTGTGTCTGTGTGTGAATCGTTGAAGCACGAGACTGCTGACAATTTAGCACATTTGAAAGAGAAACAGTCATCCCGCATAGCTGATGTGAAGTTAGTGATTCGAACCTTTGGCGAATCTTTCTCTCGTAATCTTCTATTTGCAGTTTGTGATCTTCGTTTTGAGCTCGGAGGTCCGATAATTCCCCTCGCTTTTGACTCAAGACCGCATGCAATTCAGAAATCTCCTCGTCGCCTTCACGTTTCTGATCAATCAGGAAAGTGATTATTATTACCATTTGTTTAGTAGCTGTGTTTAAAATGTACGTTTCTATTATTATGGTCTGATGTTGTTATTGTCTGAATAGGCTATGCATACATAAAAGTCCAATGTTAGGAAAATGTACTCAATGTTTTCTTCCATTGCTGTATACCTTTATATAATCTACCACACTCGATTCATTGCTATTTGCATCAACTTTGCAACACAAATTGCACAGATCAGACACCCTTTGAAAACACAACATAGCGCCACCTATGGTCAAACAAGGCCCAATTCACACCTCCACATTTTAATCTAGTGCAAAGTTTTTTACACTTTTTGAACTCGGAAACCCATCTGAAACAGAAACAGAGAAATACAAATTTAAAAAAGGAATAAACAAACAGCTCAAGAAACAGCTGAGCGCTCCGCGGCTCGTTCGCTCAAGCGTACCTGTAATTGTGAAATCAGGGCTTAGACAAAATGGAGGCTCTGAAAGAATAAACAGCAGATCGGTGCAAAGAATCGTGGGGCTTTCCTGCCCTCCAGAGGACACGAGGGTTGACATCGACAACATATCATTTCAAATCATCTCGTAACAAGCTACTTATGTAACGCACTGTAATGTACTTACGGTTGTTTGTATTTGGTTTTGAAGTCCTAAGACTTGCTTCTTTGTTTTCGTGAACGTTTCTTCTTTATCCTCTATTTTTGCTTTTATTGACGTGACCTAAAAATGTGGCAGGTGGAATCATTAATATTTGGAATTAAAGAGCAACCAATTAAATACCATTAAAGTGAAATGACTGGATGAAAAACGACCCATTTCTATTTTAAGAAACACAAAAGATTGTATTACGGCGAGTAACCTTCAGCTTATATTATAAAAGATATGACGCGAGATGACATAATACCACATTTACAGTTTCTTTATATTCTGGTGTCAGTTTTGGATGCTGTAAAGTGTCGGCTGTGATGTTGTGAATGCGTACTGACAGCATCATTTATGTCCGTCTCCTGCCTCTCAAACCGACGGCTCTCTTGCAGCACGGCTTTGATTTGGCTGTCTCTCAATGTTACTTTTTCCTCCGACTTTTTAATGCTTGTGTGAAAAATCTCACACTGTGACTGCAGCTGGCGTAACTCACTCCTGCGAGCAGAGAAAAGAAAGTGTCTTTTCCCGTAGTACACTTTACATGTGTATAAACTGCTTCATACTGCAGATGGAAGACAGAAACGCTTTCACTCTTTGAGTATGTTAGCAAACCGTTTCCTATACCATCTCGTTAAAACACGGTTCGGTGTTTTAGTATTACGAGAATGAAGTATTTAAATTCAATTTATTCAATTCAGCGATAATATTGAGTATGTGCATTTCCTGGGAATCAAACACATGACCTCAGTGTTGCTCGCACCCTGAACTCTGTCTATTTAGCTTTTACTGTAGGAAGTCATATTAGCAAAACTTTTGTACTTAATGTAACATATATGTGAAGGCTTTTAAATAAAGCATTATCTTTTGAATCCTTTTGTCAGTATGTGAGAGTGTGAACTGCAAGATGTAGCTGACAAAAGGTGAAAATTTATAAACATTAAAAATGATGAGTAAGAAATAGTGACCAGCAACTATACTTTATGCATTTGATGCTTACACTGCATATCAATTTTAACCAAAAATCCTAAAAAATTAATATATCTATATTATGTGAAAGAATGTGTTTTTGGTCAAATAATATTGTCTGATTCTAAAAACCTGCTCATACAACCAGTTTTAATCGAACATTGTTTTTTTACACCTGTGATTTTGTTTTTATTGTTTGGAGTGGATAAATTAACATAAACTAAACAATTGAGAGCAAAAGATGAATGGAGCAAAAAAGAGACAAAATCAACAGTTAAAATGATTTAAAATGATGTCTGTACTGTTTTATCTTTTGGCACTTTTGAACCTTTGCGACATGAACTATTGTTGAAACCCCCATCAAGCGATGGTTTGTAATAATACCCTGAGCAAGGAGATAGTGGCATTTTAGTGACACCTACTGTCGGGACTGTGTATTGAAATAAAATGTAGGGCTGATGTCACAGTATAACTCACAGTTTGTCACTGAGCTGATTTCTCATGGTTTCGGTTCCTGTGTTCATTTCCTGTGTCTCGGTGTCCGCTCTGAACTGCTTCTCTTTAAACTCCTGCTGTAAACCCTTCAGCTCTTGAAAGACATTCGTGAACATCTCGCTGGCCTGTGAACGAACCAAAATGTTCATTTTACAAATGAACTAAAATATTTATTTTGGTTCGTGTGTGTTTGTGAACAGTGTTTACACACTTTTCAGGGAAATCAGCCTAAGATGACTTACTTAAACTGTAGATGTCTAGGCATTTTAAACTGGTATAGGATGGCCCAGCTAACAGGGAACGTTCTCAGAACATTGGCTACGTTCTCTCAAAGTTCTCTCAAAGTTCTCTTGCAGTAACGTTAGTAGAACTTTCTTAATGTTATGTATCATATATATCAAAAACACTATTCTTAAGTTGTAAGTGGAATGTTTTAAAAACATTACAGAATTTAAAAAAGTTTGAATAATGTTCTTAACTTAACCAACCAGTTATGTTAATACAATGTATAAAAAATTGGACATTTTAAAAGTCCTATTTTTATCAAAATATAATTTTTTATGTTTTTGTTACTAAATGCTTCATGGGAACATTAGGGAAACGTTCCTATGACTTACAATTGTTAGCTGGGAGAGTTAACAGCCAAAATCATTACACCTTTGCTTTGCTTTTCCGCTGTTTTTTTTAACTGTTTTAAGAGGGAAAACTCTCCTACTTTGAACTCCATTTCTTCCTCTACTTCAGCTGAGTCTTATTGATTTCAGGCCCTCTAAACAAAGCACCAAACAGGCAGTGTAGCAAACACACACACACACACACACACCTCACTTTCTGCTGTTAGGATGTGCTTCATGATTTCAGTCTCCATCTGGAGTCTCTCCTCCACAAGCGGCCCGTGTTTCCTCATAAAATCAATATCCTCGCTCAGACGGCGGTTCAGCGCCTCGGCGCGGGTCAGTCTGTCTCTCACCTGCGGCCGCTGATCTCTGCTTATTGTCAGCTGCCACGTCAGCTCGGCGATGTCTGTGCAGCAGGCATCACGCTCTGATGGTGATAATATAAGACTGACAGATCAGAAGAGATAAGGATGGAACCTCATGAAATCCCAATTGGTGTTTGGTGGCTTTTACTCCACGTATGTTAGCTTTAAAGCCATCTGTATGCTAATGTGCGTTTCAAATCAGGTTCCAATTACCATCCTGTAGTTCTGTAACTGGTAAGTTACCAGTTTCATTCTCACACAACACACAGACTAATAACATTTATAGCTGGAACTCGTTGGATAAAAGTGCCTGTTTAAGCTAATTCAAAAATGTATGCAGTCTTTTCCCACCTAGAATAAACCACAAATAGTTATCCAATCAAATGCTCTCCAGAATGAGAATGCCCCTCCCCCCCCAAATTTCCTGATTTTGCGATAGCACATAGAAAAAAATGGCAATTAAAAGTAGGACAGGCACTTTCGGGGGGGGGCTAGCAATAAGTTTGA